>JAQZBX010000995.1:0-91476 GCA_029593785.1 Cabassous unicinctus | reverse complement strand
TTTTTTTCTTGTCTAATTGCCCTAGTTAGAACTTCTAGTATGATAGTTAATAACAGTGGTGACATTGGGCATCCTTGTCTTGTTCCCAATCTTAGAGGGAAAGATTTCAACCATTCCCCATTGCATATGATGTTGGCTGTGGGTTTTTCATATAAGCCTTTTATCATATTGAGGAATTTTCCTTCTATTCCTATCTTTTGAAATGTTTTTATCAAAAAAGGATGCTGAATTTTGTCAAATGCCTTTTCTGCATCGATTGAGATGACCACTTGGGTTTTTTTTCTTCAATTTGTTAATGTGGTGTATTACATTGATTGATTTTCTTATGTTGAACCAGCCTTGCATACCAGGAATAAATCCCACTTGGTCGTGATGTATAAGTCTTTTGATATGCTGTTGGATTAGATTTGTAAGTATTTGGTTGAGAATTTTTGCATCTATGTTCATTAGAGAGATTTGTCTGTAATTTTATTTTCTTGTAGAATTTTTATCTGGCTTCGCTATTAGGGTGAGCTGGCTACATAAAATGTATTGGGTAATTTTCCCTCCTCTTCAATTTTTTTTAAAGAATTTAAACAGGATTGATATTAATTCTTTCCTAATGCTTGGTAGAATTTACCTGTGAAGCCATCTGGTCCTGGACTTTTCTTTGCTGGGAGATTTTTGATGATGGATTCAATCTCCTAAAGTGTGATTGGTTTGTTAAGTTCTTTTATTTCTTGTAGCGTCAGTGTAGGTTGCTTGTGCATTTCTAGAAATTTGTCCATTTCATCTAGGTTGTCTAGTTTGTTGGCATATAGTTTCTCATAATATCCTCTTATGATTCTTTTTATTTCTGTGGGGTCATTTGTAATTTCTCCCCTTTCATTTCTTATTGTATTTATTTCCATCTTCTTTCTTTTTTCTTTGTTAATCTAGCTAGGGTTTGTCAATTTTATTGATCTTCTCAAAGAACCATCTTTTGGTTTTGTTGATTTTCTCTATTGTATTTCTGTTCTCATTTTCATTTATTTCTGCTCTAATCGTTACTATTTCTTTCCTTCTACTTGCTTTGGGGTTGGTTTGCTGTTCTTTTTTTAGTTTCTCTAGTTGTCCAGTTAAATCTTTGAGTTTAGCTCTTTCTTGTTTTTTAATATAGGCATTTAGGGCTATAAATTTCCGTCTCAAGACTGCCTTCTCTGTATCCCATAAGTTTTGATACGTTGTGGTCTCGTTTTCATTTGACTTGATATATTTACTGATTTCACTTGCAATTTCTTCTTTGACCCACCGATTATTTAGGAGTGCGTTGTTCAGTCTCCACACATTTGCGAATTTACTTTTTTTCCTGTCTATTATTGATTTCTAGTTTTATTCCATTATGGTATGAGAAGGTGCTTTATATAATTTCAATCTTTTTATATTTATTGAGAGCTGCATTGTGACCTGACATGTGGTCTATCCTGTAGAAAGATCCATGGGCACTTGAGAAGAATGTATAACCCGCTGAGTTTGAATGCAGTGTTCTGTATATATCTGTTAAGTCTAACTTTTTTATTTATTGTATTGTTCAAGTTCTCTGTTTCCTTGTTGACCTTCTGTCTAGTTGTTCTATCTAATGATGTGAGTGAGGTGTTGAAGTCTCCAATGATTATTGTAGAAATGTCTATTTCTGCCTTATGTTTTGCCACAGTTTGTCTCATATATTTTGGGGCATCCTGGTTAGATGCATAGATATTTATGACTATTATATCTTCCTGGTGGATCATCCCTTTTATTAATATATAATGGCCTTCTGTATCTCTTATAACTTTTTGCATTTAAAGTCTGTTTTGTCTGCTATTAGTATAGCTATTCCTGCTCTTTTCTGGTTACTATTCACATGGAGTATCTTTTTCCAACCTTTCACTTTCAGCTGGTTTGTATCCCTGGGTCTAAGGTGAGTTTCTTGTAAGCAGCATATGAATGGCTCATGTTTTTTTATCCATTCTATCAGCCTGTATATTTTGATTGGGGAGTTTAATCCATTCACATTCAATGATATTACTGTAAATGTAATATTTACTTCCTCCGCTTTATTCTTTGGTTTTCATATGTCATCTTGTTTTTGTCTGTCTTTTCGCTCTTTTGGTTAGCCTTTCTGCTATTCTTTCTTTTATAGTCTCTTACAAGCCTCTCTCTCCTGTCTTTTATTTTCAGTTTCTAAGGCTTCCGTTAATATTTCCTGCAAAGGTGGCTTCTTTTTGCAAACTCTCTTAGTTTCTGTTTGTGAATATTTTATACTCACCTTCATATTTGAAGGGCTGTTTTGCTGGATAAAGAATTCTCGCCTGGCAGTTTTTCTCTTTCAGTTTCCTAATTGTATCATACCACTGTCTTCTTGACTGTATGGTTTCTGAAGAGAAATCTGTGCTAAGTCTTATTGGACTTCCCTTGTATGTGATCGTTTGCTTCTCTCTTGCTGTTCTGAGAATTTTCTCTTTATCTTTGACATTTGACATTCTGAGTAGTATGTGTCTTGATGTAGGTCTATTTAGATTTATTCTGATTGGGGTACAGTGTGCTTCTTAGACATGTAATTTCATTTGCTTCATGACAGTTGGGAAATTTTCAGCTACTTCCTCAAATACTCTTTCTGCCCCTTTTCCTTTCTCTTCTCTTTCTGGAACTCCCAGGACTCTTATGTTGTTGGGTTTAGTGTTGTCATTCAACTCTCTGAGCCCCTCCTCCATTTTTTCCATTCTTTTCTCTCTCTGTTCTTTTCTCTCTTCAATTTTAGCTGTTCTGTCTTAGATATCACTTATTCTTTCTTCTATCATTTCGATTCTGCTGTTGTATGCCTCAAATGTGGTTTTGATCTCACCTATTGTGTCTTTCATTCCCATGAGCTCTGTTACTTTTCTGTTCAGGATTTCAAATTCTTCTTTGCATTCACTCAATATCTTCTTGATGTCATTTATCTCTTTAACTATATTGTCTTTTAACTCATTAATTTGATTTTGGAAATTTGTGCTCATCTCACTGATTAGTTCTCTCAAATTCTTCATCTCTTCTGGGACTTTGATGTATTCTTTTTCTTGGGCCATGTCTTCTATTTTCTTAATAAGGCTCTTAATTTTTGCTGGTGTTTAGGCATCTGGTTACGATGTAGTTTACTCAGATGCTCAATCTCTTTCTCTTTTGTATGGACTTAGTGGCAGGAGGCTGTGAGTTACCACAGCTCTTTGGTTTTTGGCTTGACCTGGATTGTTAGGATTCTCCTGCTGGCTGCTCAATACTCGGCACTGGACCCAGTAATTGGTTGTAGTCGCTTCCTAGGACCTTGGGCAGGGAGGCTATAGAGGCCCGAAAAGGCCTCTCCTACTTTTTAATTTTCTTGTGTGCAATTCCCTGGTCTGCCAGGAGATGGTACTCTTTGGCAGTGCTCAATTCATTGCCTGGTCAGAGTGTATTTGTTGCAACACAGACCAGATCAATGTGATAGAGCTTCCTGTCTGGAGGCTATGAGCCTTGTAATTCAAACTTTCTCTGAGACAGTTCTCCAGCGTTCTCTGGCATCCCCCTCCCTTTTCCTGGCTAGAAAATATTTCCACTCCCCTCTGAGTCCTCAACAAACAGTCCCTGTTAGTAGAGAAGGAGATTGGGAGGGTTATATATCTTTAGTCCCTTGCAGACTCCAAGGCAAACAATGGCACAGCCCCACCCAGCCTGGAAGGACTTTTGGGACACAGCAGACCAAATTTGTGAGGCAAAAGCTGAGTCAGACTTAGACTGTGTCCCTCTCTCTCTCCCCTTTCCTTCAGTCTTCAACAGTTATTCCAGGCTAGAAAAGAGGGAGATTGTGAGGGTTGGATTTCTCCAGTCCTTAGCCAGCTCCCAGGGTAAACCACTTGTGGTCTCACCTGGCCTGAAAGGGCTCATGGGGCACAGCAGATCAAATTTGTGGGTCAGAAGCTGAGTCAGCCTTAGGCTGTGACCCTCTCTCTCACCTTTCCTGGAGTGGTAGATCCCTGGAGCCCCCTTTGTCTGTAGTTGCAGGCCCAGAGGCCTGAGAGTTCTGAAGAGTCTTTAGTGTGGGGGAGGGTGCCAGCAGCAGCAGCTGCCACTGGTTCCAACTCATGGTTCTGTCATCGCAATTTCCCTCTTTTGTCCATCTCTCTTCTGGGTGGTGTGCAGCCTTGACCTGTTGTCCTAAACCCTAGAAGATCTTTTTTGGGGCTGTTTCAGCCTGTCCTCTAGCTATTTTTATGGAGAAGAGATTCCTGTGTCTTTGGGAGGTTTTTTATGACTGAATCTATCTCTTTACTTGTAATTGGACTGTTGAGTTCATGAATTTCTTCTTTCATCAATGTAGGCTGCTTGTGGGTTTCTAGGAATTTGTCAATTTCCTCTAAATTATCATTCTTGTTGGCATGTAATTTTTCAAAGTATCCTCCTATGATACTCTTTATTACTGTGTAGTCAGTGATGATATCCCCTTCCTCATTTCTTATGTTGTGTATTTGCATCTGGTTTCTCTTTTTCTTTGTTAGTCTGGCTAAGCATTTGTTAATTTTATTAATCTTCTTGAAGAACCAGCTTTTGGTTTTGCTTATTTTTTCTAGTGGTTTCTTATTTTCTGTTTCATTTAGTTCTGCTCTAATCTTTGTTATTTCCTTCTTTCTACTTCCTTTGGGGTTAGTTTGTTGTTCTTTTTCCAATTCCTCCAGGTGTGCAGGTAGATCTTCAATTTTAGCTCTTTCTTCTTTTTTTGATATATGCATTTATGGCTATGAATTTCCTTCTCAGTACAGCTTTTGCTGCATCCTAAAGGTTTGATATGTTGTGTTGTTGTTTTCATTCATTTCAAGGTAGTTATTGATTTCTTTTGCGGTTTGTTTCCTTCTTGACCCACTGTTTGTCTAAGAGTGTGTTGTTTAGCTTCCATATCTTTGTGCCTAATCTGGTTCTTTGGCCCTTACTGATTTCCAATTTCATTCCATTGTGGTCAGAGAAATTACTTTTATAATCTCAATCTTTCTGAATTCATTGAGAGTTGCTCTGTGGCTTAGCATGTGGTCTATTGTGGAGTATGATCCATGTGTCCTCGAGATATGGATCCCGCTGTATTTGGGTGTAGTGTTCTCTATATATTTATTAGGTCCAGATGCTCTCATGTATTACTCAGAATCTTTATTTATTGATTGATTTTCTGTTGAGATGTTCTCTCTAATGGTGGTAATGGTGTATTAAAGTCCTCCACTATAATTGTAGAGGCATCTATTTCTCCACTTAGTCTTTCCAGTGTTTGCCTCATGTATTTTGAGGTGCCCTGATTAGGTGCATAAATGTTTATGATTGCTCTTCCTTCTTTTTTACTAATATATACTGTCCGTCTTTGTCTCTTACAATAGTTTTGCATTTAAATTCTATTTTGTCTGATATTAGTGTAGCTACTCCCACACTTTTTGGTTATTGTTTGTTTGTAAAATTGTTTTCCAGCCATTCACTTTCAGCCTCCTTGAATCCCTAGGTCTAAGGTGGGTTTCTTGTACACAATATATAGATAAGTCATATTTCCTTATCCATTCTGCTAATCTGTGTCTCTTGACTGGTGAGATTAATCCATTAACATTCAGTGTTATTACTCTCAAGGAATTTCTTACATCAGCCATATTATCTTTGAGTTTATGTATGTCATATATTGTTTTTATTTCTCTTTTTGTCTTTTTAGTTGTTATTACGCTCTCCTGCAACTCTCTCTCTCTCCTGTTTTTTCCTTTCAACCTGCAGAACTTCCTTCAGTCTTTCTTGAAAGGCAGGCCACTTATTGGCACAATCTCTTAATTTCTGTTTATCTGTGAATATATTGAACTCTTCTTCATTTTTGAATGCCAGCTTTGCTGGATAGAGAATAATTGGCTGGAAGTTTTTTCTTTTAGTGCCCTGATTATGTCATACCACTGCCTTCTTTCCTCCATGGTTTCAGATGAGGAATCTGCACTTAATCTTATTGAGCTTCCCTTTAATGGTTCTCTTTTTTCTTGATGACTTGAGTATTTTCTCTGTCTTGAACATTGGACACTTTGACAAGCATATGTCTTAGAGTAGGCCTGTTGGGATTTATACTGTTTGGGGTGTGCTGTGCTTCTTAGACATGTACATCCATCTCCATCAATAGGGTTGGGAAGTTTTCAGCCATTATTTCCTTCAACACTCTTTCTCTTCCTTTCCCTTCTCTTCTCCCTCTGGAATGCCTATAATGCATATGTTTGTGCATTTTGTGTTGTCTTTTAAATCCCTAAGTCCCTGCTGGAATTTTTCTAACTTTTTATCTATCTGTTCTACTATCTGTTTGATTTCAGATATACTGTCTTCCACATCACTAATTCTTTCTTCTGCCTGTTCAAAACTGCTGTTATGTGATTCCAGTGTCTTTTTCATTTCTTCAATTGTGCCATTCATCACCATCGTATCCTTTCTTTTTATGTATGTTTAAAATTTCTTCAGCTTGTTCTTTCTGGTGTCTCCTTAATATTCTTAATCTCTCCCTTCACTTCATTAAGTTTGTCCATGATATTTTTTTTGGCAGCTTTAATTAGTTGTTCGATGTTCTGCATCTCTTCCTGGTTTTTAGTTTGTTCATTAGAATGGTTCATGTTTTCCTGTTTCCTAGTATGGTTTGTAATTTTTTTTGCCTTCTGGTCATCTTTTTATCTTGATGGGTTTATTCAGTTAATTAGCTTCTCTCTCTGCTCTAGAGTTTTATTTATCTGTTAGTTTTGTGTGTGTGTTAAGTTTTGTCTTTGGCACTTTTTTCTTCTTGTTGTTTTCTATGTTCTGGTTTTATCTTAAGCAATCTAGCTCTATGTCCAGCTCCATCCATATCGATGGCTCAAAGGCTCCCACTCTGTGGGTCCCAGAACAGCTCACTTGCACAGGATCCTTACCCCAATCACCTGTCTTTTACAAGAGAGATGGTGAGCACCCACTTAGACTAATGCATCTTGCCTCCTTCCCCAGTGGTAAGATTTTGATGATATTCTTTCATAATTTATAGCAAAAATCTCACAACAATGCAAGGTGTTGTGGTGGTTGATATATGAGACCCCTATATGATGTTATGCATGTTTGCTTTGTAAGTTCACAACTTTTACTATACACTTATTGTTTATGTATGTTCATGTATAAATGATATGATATAATAATAATAAGATGAGTAGGAGGAAAATACACCAAATGTAAGATATTTTGGTTAGTAGTAATATTTTGAGGATGCTCTTTAATCATTAGTTAAAAACTATTTCACAACAATGCAAGGTTTTGGTGGTAGGGTAAGGTATGAAATCCCTGTGTGATATTATGTATGTTTGTTTTGTAAGTTCACAACTATTGCTATACACTTATTGTTTATGTTCGTTTATGTATGAGTGATGTATTTCAATGAATGAAAAAAATGAAAACAAAATCAGAAAGAAAAAATAAGAAAGTCATTGATTTCAATGTCTAGATGTGTATCACTGTAAAAAACAGGATGAAGGCATTATGTTAAAAAATTCATTAGAGGCCCATAAGAGAATATTTGAATTGTTCAAAGACAGAATTAGTGATTTTGAACACAGAACATCCAAACTGGAAGAGAAGTGAACAGAAAGAGAAAAGAATGGAGAAAAAAATGATACAGGGTCTCAGGGATTGGAATTACAATGTGGAACACACAAGCATACACATTATCAGTGTCCCAGAAGGAAAAGAGAATGGAAAAGTGGTAGAAAGAATATTTGAGGAAATAGTGATAGAAAACTTCCCAACCCTTATTAAAGACATAAATATCTATATCCAATAAGGACAAGATAACCCAAACAGAATAAACCTGAATAGATTTACTCTGAGACACCTAGTACTAGGAATGACAAATATCAGAGAGGATCCTGAAAGCAGCAAGAGAATAGCAAAGCATCATATACAAGGGAACCTCAATGAGATAAATTGCTGACCTCTCATCAGAAACCATGGAGGTGAGAAGAAAGTGGTATGATGTATTCAAGGTACTGAAAAGAAAAACTGCCAGCCAAGAATTCTGTATCTGGCAAAATTGTCCTTCAAAAATGAGGGTGAGTTCAAAATCTTCACAGACAAACAAAAAGTGAGAGAGCATGTTACCAAAAGACCAGAATTACAAGAGAGACTAAAGGGAGTACTGCAGCCTGAAAGGAAAAAACAAAGGTGAAAGAGACTGAGAGAAGGCTGTAGAAATGAAGATTATTAGGAAGAGTAAAATAAAGCATAAAAAGACATACAATAGTAAGATATTATAAAGGAAAACCAAAGGAGAAAAAGAATAAAGTAAGTAATGCCTTTACAGTAATAACATTGAATGTTAATGGCTTTAACTCCCCAGTTAAATGACATAGATAGAATGGATTAAAAAAAAAAAAAACATGAGCCATCTATATGTTGTCTACAAGTGATTCACATCAGATGTAAATACACAACCAGGTTAAAAGTGAAGGTTTGGAAAAAGATATTCCATGCAAATAATAACCATAAAAGAGCCAGAGTAGTGATACTAATATTGGAGAAAATAGATTTTAAATGAAAAACTGTTGTAAGAGTTGAAGAAGTCATTATAAATTAACAAAAGGAGAAATTTACCAAGAATAAATAACTATAATAAATATTTATACACCTAACCTGGGTGACCCAAGCTACATGAGACACACATTAGTAAATGTCTCTATGGTAATAGTTGGAGTCTTCACTACACCACTGTCAGTATTGGATAGAACATCTGGACAGAAGATAAATAAAGAAACAGGGAGTTTGAATAATATGATAAGTGAACTAGACCTAACAGATATTTAAATATCATTGCACCCCAAAACAGCGGGACATAAATTTTTTTCAAGGGCTTGTAGATTCTTCTCCAAGATAAAGCGTATGTTGGATCACAAGACAGGTCTCAATACATTTTAAAAGACTGAAATTATACAAAATACTTTCTCTAATCATAACAGAATGAAACTGGAAATCAACAATGGAAGGAAAAGGGAAAATCATAAATATATGGAGTTTAAACAGCACAATCTTAAATAATCAGTTGGTTAAAGAATAAATTCCAAGGGAATTTAGTAAATATGTTGAGATGAAGGGAAAAAAAGAATACAACATATCGAAACTGATGGAACTCGCAAGGGCAGTGCTGAGAGACAAATTTATAGTTCTCAATGCCTATATTAAAAAACAAAGAGCTAAAATTGAAGATCTTACTGCATACCTTGAGGAACTATAAATATAACAGCAAACTAATCCTAAACCAAGCTGAAGGAAAGAAATAGCAAAGACCAGAACAGATATAAATGAAATTGAGAACAAAAAACAATAGAGAATCAAAATCAAATTTGCTAGTTTAGATCAATAAAATCAACAAACCCTTGCTAGACTGACAAAGAAAATGAGAGAAGGCACAAATAACTAAAATCAGAAATGAGATGGGAGGCATTACCATTGACCCTGCAGATATAAAAGGGATTATAAGAGGATACTATGAACAAATGTTTGCCCAAAAATGAGACAATGTAGATGAGATGGACAAATTCCTAGGAACATATGAACAACCTACTCTGACCCTAGAAGAATGACCTCAATACACCAATTACAAGTGAATAGATTGGAACAGTCATGGAAAACTTCCCAAAGATAAAAAGTCCAGGACCAGATGGCTTCACAGGTGAATTCTACCAATCATTCAAAAACAATATAATATCAATCTTGCTCAAGCTCTTCCAAAAAAAGTGGACAGAAGAGAATGCTACCAAACTCATTCTATGAAGCCAACATCACCCTAAGACCAAAACAAGATAAAGATACAACAAAAAAAAGAAAATTACAGACGAGTATTCTTAATGTATATAGATGCAAATATTCTCAACAAAATACTTACAAATTGAATCAAAAAGCATGTTGAAAGAGTTATACAACACGATCAAGTGAATTTTATCTGAAGTATGCAAGGGTGGTTCAACACAAGAAAATCAATTAGTGTAATAAATCACGTTGATAAATTGAAGGAAAAAAATCACATGATTCTCTCAAATTGATGCAGAAAAGGCATCTGATAAAATATAGCACCGTTTCTTGATAAAAGCACTCCAGATAGGAATAGAAGGAAGCTTTCTCCGTATGGTAAAGTGAATATATGAAAAACCTACAGGTAGTCAATGGTGAAAGACTGAAAGCTCTCCTGCTGAAATCAGGAACAAGACAAGGATGCCCACTGTCACCACTGTTATTCAATATTTTGTTAGAAGTTCTACCTAGAGCAATTAAGCTAGATAAAGAACTAAAAGGCACCTAAACAGAAAAGAAGTAAAACTTTCCCTATTCACTAATAATATGATCCCATGTCTAGAAAATCTTGAAAAATCCTTAAGGAAGCTACCAGAACTAATAGATGAGTTCAACAAAGTAGCAGGACACAAGATTAATACACACACAAAAAAAATTGCACTTCTATACACTACTAATGAGCAAAGTGAGGATAAAATTTTCAAAAATTCCATTTATAATAGCAACTAATATAATCAAATATTTAGGAATAAACTTAACCAGGATATAAAGGACCTGTATTCAGTAAACAACAAAACATTGCTAACAGAAACCAAAGAAGACAAATGGAAGGGCATTCCATTTGCATGGATTGGAAGAAAAAATACCTTTAAAATGTCAGTTCTACCCAAACTAATTTACAGATTTAACACAATCCCAATAAAAGTCTCAACACCCTTTTTTGCAGAAATGGAAAAGCCAATTGTCAAAATAAGGGGACCCTGAATAGCCAAAATATCTTAAAAAGAGTGAAGTTGGAAGATTCTCACTTCCTTACTTAAAATTATATTACTTAGCTACAGTGGCAAAAAGAGTATGGTTCTGGCATAAAGACAGACAGATTGACCAATGGAACTGAATCAAGAACTCAGAAGTAGACTCTCACATCTATGGTCAAGTGAAGGCTGTCAAGTTCTCCCAGCAGGCCAGAACAGTCTATTCAACAAATGGTGCTGGGAGAACTGAAAAGCCATATCCAAAAGAAAGAAAGAGGACCCTTATCTAACACCTTATAAAAAAAATTAACTCAAAATGAATCAAGGACCTAAATATAAAAGCAACAACCATCAAACTCCTAGAAGAAAATGTAGGAAAACATCTTCAAGATCTTGTGTTAGGTGGTAATTCCTTAAACCTTATACCCAAAGCACTAGCAACAAAAGGAAAATAGGTAAATGGACTTCTTCAAAATTAAACACTTTTGCACCTCAAAGAACTTTGTCAATATGATGAAAAGGCAACCTATGCAATGGAAGACAATATTTGGAAATCACATATCTGATAAAGGTTTAATATCCACGATATAAAAGAGATAATACAACTCAACAATAAAAAGACAAAAGACCCAATTAAAAAATGGGTAAAAGATTAAAAAGACAATTGTCCAAAGAAGAAATGCAAATGGCAAAAGAAACACATGAAAAAATATTCAACATCACTAGCAATTAGGGCAACGCAAATCAAAACTACAATGAGATATCATTTCACACCTATTAGAATGCCCAGTATTAAAGTCAGAAAAGATGTGGAGAGATAGGAATGCTTATTCATTGTTGGTGGGAATGTAAAATGGTACAGCCACTGTGTAGAACTGTTTGGCACTTCCTAAGGAAATTAAATATAGGCTTGCCATTTGACCCAGCATACCATTGCTAGGTATATATCCAGAAGAACTGAGAGCAGTTACACGAACAGACATCTGCACACTGATGTTCACAGCAGTGTTGTTCACAATTGCCAAAAGAAGAAAACAACTCAGGTTTCCATCAACTGATGAATGGATAAATAAATTGTGGTTTATATACACTATTGAATATTATGCATCTGTAAGAAGAAATGAAATCATGAAGCTTATAACAGCATGGATGGATGTGGAGGGCATTATGTTGAGTGAAGCAAGCCAGACACAGAAGGACAAATAATGTATGATTGTGCTATTATTAACTAAATATATTGTGTAAACTCATGGAGTTAATAATTAGAATAGAGATCAACAGAAAATAGAATGAGGGTAGAGAATGGAAAGCTGCATGTTAATCTGTGCAGAATTGGTAAAAAGCTTGTTTGTAAATCTTTGGAAATGAATAGATATGGTGAAAGCACATCATAGTGTTCATAACTAGCAGAGCTATTATATGAATATGGCAGTGGTTGAAAGTCTAAGGACATGGATATTACTAGAAGAAAAGCTAAAAAATTTAACATGGGACTGTGAAACCTCATATACAACCTAATGTGAAATACGAATATGGGTGATATTGCATATATAAGACTGTTTTTACAAAATATAAATACAAATAAACTAGAAAAATGGAAAAAGAGTAGCAGCTATGTACTGCAGGGGAAGCACAGAGAGATTGAGAGATGATGAGATTTTTGTTTGCCTGTTTTTTGCTTTTTACTACTAGTATTATTATCGGAATAATGAAACTCCTCTAATAATGATTGAACTGATGAATGCACAATTATGTGATTATACCAAATACCATAGATTGTACACTTTGGAAGGATTTATGCTTTATTAATATGTATCAATAAAATTGATTTGTTTAAAAAAAGCATATCATAAGAAGAATATTGTTTGGGAGGTTGGATATATGGGAATCCCTTATACTTGATGTAACTTTTATGTAATCTAAAACCTCTTTGAAAATTAAGTTTATTATATTTTAAAAAGTCCATCCCTCATAATTCCAATATTACATCTCCATTATCTGTGGTTTTGCCTGTATTATCTTTTTCTCTGTATTGTCAGTCTTGTGGACTTTTCCTGGTATGCTTGATTATGTTTGCTTTAGTGCACACAATTTCTAAGATCAATAGCAGAGGCAAACGGAAGCTGTGAATAGTTTTACATCCTTTCAAGGGGCTTTATATTTGCTCCTAAGTGGTAGTCTTGGGAGAAACAAATCATATTTATTCAATCGATGATTGAGAAGGTTAGACACTATTCTTCACTCTGCTGAGATTGTTAAACTTCTGATTAACTGCTAATCCTACAATGGAGCTCTGCAATTGTCCCAAGTAGCTTGAGGCCTTTGACAAAATAGCTCCTTTCTACATAACCTAAACTCCAGTTTTTTTTCCTCTAGCTCTGTAACACAGCTGGGAACACAGCCCCTCAGAAACCAATTTCTGCTCAACTTCTCAGTCTTTCTGCAACCACATAAGCCTTGTTATAAAACAGCAGCTTGCATCAGGCTCATTTCCATGTACTTCCATTTCTCTGGAAATCTTGAGTCACTTGATAGTCTGATTAGCCCAATGACTTCTAAATCTATATCTCTAATCTATCTCTTATTCCAAATTTGTTGTAGAACTGCCTAGTAGATATTGCCAAAACCAAACTCATCCTCTCCTTCACCTAACCAATTTTACTCCTCTTTCCTAAGTACCACCTCAATTACTCATCTATCAAATTGTCCAACACAGAAATGTGAGCAACCCTGGTAGTACACTCTCTCTCTTATCTCACATGCAATTATCACTATTTTTTTAAGATTTAATCTGTTTATTTTTCATGCCTAACAATGTCTTGATAGCCCAACATCTCAAGCCTTGTTTAATAGGACCTACTATCCTAAATGTGAGAAAACCTTAGAACTCTAAGATGTGAAACCAAGACATATCATCCTGGGTTAAATTTAAGAACTATGTGTGTTTTTGTGTAAGAGTGAGCTAAGAGAGTGTAAGAGAGTATGAGTGGTGGGAGGAGAACATGTGCTGCTGAGTGCTATAAGAAGGTTCTGAATTTTCCCACTTCTCACTCCTGCCCCACCCTGGCTATGTGACTCTAAAATAGCAGATGCCTTGGTATTAGAAGCTTCTCTGACTAATGTCCCTGAATTTATCCAGCAAACAGGAGAGCCTGCTTCTCCCCAGAAATAATACAAAGATATAGCTAGGAAGAACAGGGACCAGTCTTGTTCTCCCTGTGACCCTGATTTTAATAAAAATTCTCTTACCTTTCTGAGGTCTCATGTCTATCCTACCCCACTTCCTGACTCATAATGTTTCAATATTCACATGTTCATTCAAAAATGTTGAGAGACTGTGATGTGCTAGGTGCTATTTTAGGAACTAGAGATACAGTAGGAAACAAAACATACCAAATACCTAAAAGTTATGAAACTTATATTCAGGTGGGGCAGACAGACAAAGAAAATGATAGACAATTAAAATGTATGCATACTAAATGATGATAAGTGATAAGGAAATAAAATCAAGCAGATTAGGAGAATATGAAAAGAGAGGGTGGATATTTTAGTTAGTCAAGAGAACCTCCCTGAAAATGTGAATTTTAAATGAAGATGTAAAGAAAGTGAGAAAAACAGCCGTGTGGATATCCTAAAGAAGAGCATTCTAGGGATGTAGTACACCAGGAGCTAAAGCTCTGAGGCAAGAGCAAATATAGTAAGCAGAGAGCAAACAGATAACAAGCAGCACAGCATGCTTGAGTGAAGAAAGCCAGGGATCAGTAGTAAGACATGGCAGAGGTTATGAGGAGCCAAATGAGTAGAACTAGTAGTTACCATTAATAATTTTTATTTTACATCAAGTGAGAGAACTATTGAAAAATTTTGTGGTGAGGAGGAGGCATGTTCTGACTTTTGGTTTAACAGGATCACTCTGGCTGCTTTCCTGATATTAAACTGTAGGAAACAAGGGCAAAAGAGGAGGCATGGGATAGAATGCAATTGCAAAAATTCATGTGAGAATATATAGTAGCTTGGACTAGAGTGGTGCCAGGGGGGTGAAGTAAAAGGGTCAAATTGTGGATATAAACAACAGAATTCGCATGCAATATCTGAGAAAAGAGTGGAGTCAAAGTTAACACCAAGACTATGAGCCTGTGCATTTGGATAAATGGAGTTTCCAATAACTAATGAGAAAAGAGCATAGAATAAGATTTGGGAGGAGTCCAGTTTTGAGTATGTTAAACAGAAATGTCTACAATATACCCAGTGAAGCTTTCAAGCAAGAAGCAGCATATACAGGTCTAGATAACACAGTGGAATTTCCAGTTGAAAATAAAATTGAAGAGACATCAGCAAATCAATGGTAACTAAAGCCATGGTAGTGAATGAAATACCCTTTGCTGAGTGGAGTTAGAAGAGTAAAGGTCCAATGTCAGAGTATTGAAGTATTCTAATATTTCAGGCTAGAAAATTGAGGAAGTTCCAGCCAAAGAGGCTGTGAAGAAGCAGCCAGAAATATCAGAGTAAAACCAGGAGATAAAAAGCAGAACCAAAACAGGGAATCAGAATCCAAAGATCTCTTTAGGAAATTCCTGGCCAGAGTTCTGGAATTGTTTTCCACATGACCCATTTAACATAGATAGGAAAAAAAAGTGATAAGAAAAAGTAATGTAAGTATGTTTTTAATCATATATCTGACAAAAAACACTTGCTTGCCTATGTCATTGCCCTGAAATATTTACTATTTCACAACTTTGGAGTTTAAATCCCAATTAAGGAGAATTGATTTTATATTGATAATTTTCCTGCTACCTCTCAGCTCCATATTTGCTCTTTTCTAATCTGTATAATTAGAGTTGGAGTTATGCAAATAGCATTTCCCAGTTCCTGATATTTATTTCTGTGTTTCAGAGGCACAGGTGAGAAACCAAAAACCAGATGGAAAAGGTGCAGGTAGTGCAGAGTGCCTGGAAGCTGCTGACTGTTTCTGATATTGCTGTGGTTATGGCTCTAGACTCCAGCAACCAAGTCAGAGCCCTCTCTTTTTTCAGTGGTTTCAATGACAGACAAGGCAGACCCTGTTTGGCAATTCCTGAACCAAGTCCAACATCACAATGGCAGGTGTAGACCTACGGGCCTCCTCTCTGGGTATCACCACTTCTTAGATTTTGTTCTTTTTGTAGTTCCATCAAATTTGTAACCTGTTTACTGCATTCTATTCCCTCAGTTGTTGTCAGTTCTTGGACCTATTCAGGGGTTTTAGGACTTATTGATTTAACCTTTATTTTATTTCATATTTTTCTATAAGATCTAGTAGGCAGGGAATATATTTGCCATGTCCATTTATGTACTATTATCACTTAACACAGAGCCTGGTTTATGGCATATGTTCAATAAATAAGTGTTCAAAGGATAAACAAATGAATGAAATGTGCTATAAAAATATTTATTACTTTAAAACAATATATATATGGTGTTATTTTGCCCCCCTCACACATTCATTATTTTCCAGATAACGGTGCATTCTAAACCAATTCAGATGTATGTTACATAATAACTAGTCTATTAAAAACTTTTCATTATAATTGTCGTATAGAGTAGTAAGATTTATGTCCCTTCCACTTGAATCTGGGCAGCCTTGTGACTGCCTTACCCGAGAGAATAGGGTAGAAATGACACAATGTAACTTCTGAGGCTGGTCATAAAAGGTAATGAACCTTCTTCCCTGCCTCCTAGAAGGCTCATTTTTAGGAGTCTGAGCCATGTCGTAAGAAATCTGACTCCCATGAAAGGGTGCCATGGCGTGAGGAAGTCTGAATCACATGGAATGCCCATAGGTAGACAATTGGGTAGACAGTACTGTGCAGCCCAGGTTTTTTGTCAGTCCAGCTCAAATGCTAGACATGTGACAGAAGAAGCATCTAGATGATTCTAGCCCACAGTTGTTCGAGTCACCCCAAGTCATTTAAGTCTTCCCATTCGTGTCCCTGTATATCACAGAATACAGCCAAATCATCCCTCTGTGTCTTTCTGAACTATTGAGACATACAACAAGTAATAAAAACTTTTATATTTGTTGTTCTTTTGTTTTTTAATGCCATTAGGTTTTAGAGTGATATTTTTACATAGCATTTTATAACTAGAACAAAAGTTATACCACTTTTAAACAACACTTAAAACAAATTTTAAAACACCCTACAGACTACAGCATAAGAAGTGATATTTCAACATCCCAGTTTTAGGAAGTCAAGGGTTTTCCTTCAGATAAATTTCTAAAAATATTTAAAGTTTTACTTATACTTCTTTCTTTAATTTCATATTCTGTAAAATCATCTTTATGGAAATAAAATCAACCTGACCCAGGTAATCCAGTACCAGACCAGGAAATTCCAAAAGGAATTTTAGATACTAAAATCTGCATCTGCTTTGGCTCTTCTGGGTTTTCTTCTATCTTGCTGTCAATTTCTTCTTAGCTTCTTTGGATGGTTCTTCCACATTATCATTGTGTACATCTAAATACTGGAATATGTCAAGGTTCAGAACTTGGACCTCTCTCTTTTTAAATGCAATTTGGTACAAGAAAATTATAAACCTGCAAATTATAAAATTGATAATGAATGTGGTACATAAAGAAGAATGCATCTTGCAAAGGATAACTTCCTTGAATCCCTCCATCAATCACTACCCACTCTTCAGTCTTCTCTTTATCTTTTGAAAAATATAATAAATTTTTCTCATATTATGTTTGGTATGAATCTTTATATATTTATTATCAAATTGTTGTTTTTCATTATTCAATAGACATAATTTTCTAACAGTGCAAATGGCTTGGCTATCTTGGTTTGTTCTGAAATGGAGATTAATTTTTCCATTAAAGTTAATAAAAAACATAAATCTTTTCTTTTGCATTTAACAATTTTTCATTTAGCAGCAAGGTTTTCAGGAATAAATTATAGTTATTAAGTGAAGAATAAGTGTATTGAAATCCAAGAATGTTTAAAGTGTTAAGTGCGTGGATAGTCACAGAAGGTTTAAAGCTTAAGCCAAATTTATAGGTGATACTATATAAGCTTTATTTGGGTTTAGTGACTGCATGAACATAATTATGGCACAAAGTCTTGTAATATGATGATGAATATAAAATGATGTTATGGTTACGTCTTTGATTTGTGGGAATCCTGAAGACCAGGACAAGAAGTATGAATTTTATTTATAGTCATTTTGGATGGTGTCATAAGGTTGGGGTATATAAAAGTTATTTTAAAAACTTTACTATGCTTTCAAAATTTAATAACCCTTGGGTGTGAGTTAAAATTGGCCATTTATTGCTATTTTCAATTTTAAAATATATTTCCATAGTGTTTCTCCTTTTCCTATTTTTACTATTTGATTGTTTTTCTCAAATTATTTAATAAAATAGAATTTTCTACTTATTTGTTAGGTTTTAGAAATAAGTTTTTCTTATTCTATATACTGCTATTGTCTTCAATTTTAGTCTTCTAAACAAAATGGTATTTCTGAAACTTCAAAGGAAGAAATTCTCACTTTCTCAAATGTAATTAAATAGTTTTATTTTCAGCAGGGGCTCAAGTTAAATGTTCTTCCACACAATTGACAAAGCAAGTATGGTGCCTACTTCTCATTCCTTCTAAGAATCTGCTAAATTACCCTTAGCATCTCTTTGTTTAACTACATTCCTATGTATCCTATAGAGCTTATTTTCAAGGAACATTTGACAAGAAGTATTCTTTAATGTTTTGCTTGCCTGCTCTTTTAGTAGTATCAATCCTGAACTCCCACTGCCCTACAAAATGTATTTCTTCAGGCAAAGTGACTTTTTCAACTAATTCTCTTTACAATAGAAGAATTCGAGTAAAAAAAATAAAAAGACAGAATACAGAATAATACACCAGGCAGTAATTAATCAACTATAAATTTGCATATATTTAAGAGAAATATATTAAGAGATAAGAAAAAATGCATATTTGAGATATTTGGATACTAAGATTTGGCATCCAAAACTAAATTTCAAATTAATATTTATTAAAAATTATGACCTGCTTCTTTACTTTGAAAAACAGAGTATCTTGTAGAAACTTTTCACATTTTATCTTTCAAGACATTTAATGACATAATGAGTAATAATCTTAAAAAGCAGTATTTTCAGGTGAATGTTATCATATCTTCAAATGGAGTGTTTAAAAGCATTTTCATTATATAAAAGAGTAGAGATTAGCAACCCATTACAGAGTTTAAGCTAAACAGCTTTTATATTAGATGTTAAATATGAGGACCAGAAAGGTAATCAGTCTCAAAATCAGGACCCACATTTAGAGTTATGATTTGTTTGTCTAATGCTTTTTCTGAGTGAAGGCCAGGGAATAGAAACCAATGATTGGACTTTTGCTTATCTGTATATTTATTAAACAAAATTTCTTAGATGAATTAGGCACCCTGATGTGTAATGTTTGGTAAAATACTGATTCCACTAAAAAAAAAAAAATATCAGGCTAATTAATTACTTCCTTTTGTCTAGTGATATATGCAATTATATTAGATGAGGCAATTAATGGTAGCTGCTAGAAGAAGTAACTTTAAAATTTCATTGACCTAAACAAAAAAAGTTTTTTTGCTTTTGTTTTCTTTGCCTATGTCACTGGCTCTTACAGTCTAAGCAGCTCTGCTGTATGACTTTCCTCAAGCAGCAGTTTCAGGGTTCTGACTCTTTACATCATGTGACTCCATTACTTTGGAATCCTGTGCTTTGAAACACAAGCATGGAAGAGTGAGCAGAATATTTTAGAGCTTGGCTTTCAGAAGATGTTCATCATGACCACACTTAGCTGCAAGGGGTCTAGGAAATGCAATCCTAGATGCTCAGGGGGAAGAAAAAGTATTGGTGTTGTAGAAGCATCACCTAGTCTACAAAACTTGCCTAGTTTTTAACGCTATTCAGGCTTTTGTGGTAGGAAGTGAGTTCATTGCCTGTAGGTTCAGAACACTTTGTAATGTTTCTGTATTTATTCAGAAGCCAAACTATTTGTTATTGCTTCTCATATGGTTTGATGGAGACCCAGGCCAGGAATATAGAAAAGAGAGTCTGAGATCAGGATAGGGAAAGTAAGACTCAAGTGATGATGTGGTCCAAAAAGCAAGACAGATTTAACAGCAGGGATAAGGAGATAGTAATATATCACAAAAGATGCCCAGTAAGGCAGTTTTAATAGAGGAATTTCCTGGGACCCTGAGAAATATGACATTTTGAAGGGAAAATTGCAAGCGAAAAGTAAAAGATCCACTGTAAGAGTAGGCTGAAGGCTTTGTAAAAACTGAAAATCACATGAGGATTTCTCTGTTGGAAATAAATAATATAAGGATCAAATTAAAACACTCTAATAATAAGTGGCATTAACATCACATCTATGGATTTATAGGCATCTTCAGTTATAACATCTTCAATTATTTATATGACAAATCCAGGAAAAAGGGAGAGGCATGTAAAGTAGAGGAAAATAAATAAGTGGCAGAGGTACCAAGATGAACAGAAGCATATTAGGCTGCTTCTTAGATAAATCTTATATATTGACAAGTAAGGACATAGTCTCTGGTAGATAGATGTTTTAGAAACAGATGAAAACAGTGATTACTGGTTGATATGAAGAAAGAACAACGAGCCTTGATTAGTCAAAAATATTCAATAATTGAACAATTGTCTAATTTCTGGAGTTTTAACTATATTCTCACAATTGTTGGAAAAATGGTTAGAAATATGATTTATTTGTATGGCTGGTGTATTTTATATCTGTACATTAAAGAAATTTGTAAAGAAATAAAGAATTTTGGCGATAGGTATTCTTCTGCTCCAAGTTTATATCAATAAAAGATAAAAATATTAATAGAAAATGAGATTTAGACCTACTTAAATGAAACCAACCAGCAAACCAACAAAATCTGTGGACCAGTCACATGAGAGAAAAAACTTGGAGGCAGTCAGAAAACCTAGGCATGTTCATCCTTGGGGGAAATGAGTACCAAAGGTAGTTAATCAGGTGGAAGACATGTGTCAGTCTTGCTGGCCAAATCCAGAGAATTGGTTGGAGCTTTGCTTATCCATGACATGTACTAGGCCATGAAGGAAACCTAACTTATTTGGAGCTACTCACCTGAGCAAAGAATGGAACCAAACACAGACCTGCAGGATTCGCCTGGACCAAGTGACTGTAATGTGTCCAATCATCAATAGGCTAGCATGCCTAAGTTACCTATGTAAGACTGCATTCTGCTTTTGGTACATGGGATGTCCAGATGGTAGCTATTGTAAATCACTGGAGAGACAGGAACGAATAGAGAAGAGGAAACAGAAAATAAACAATAAAAATGAATCAACTAGCCAATATTTGGAAATCCTTGAGGAAAACTAATGCAAAGGAATAGAGTTAATTATGTCTGGTAATAATATGAGAACATTTGAAAAAAATAGAATAAAATTGAGAAAGTTCAAATTAGAATGTACAAGATGTGAATAGAAAAAGAAAAGAAGCAGGTACAAATATTTTATATGTATATTGCCGTCTGAAGATTCAGAAAATCCTCCTCTAACTCCCAATGATGGATTTAAAGAGCTTTCCAACCTGAAGATCCCCAACTTCTTTTTCATGAATTCATACCAAATGATAATGTTCCTGGTTGGAACACCTAAACCTGGAAGAGCAAGGGGGCAGGGAGATCAAGGAAATGGTGATTTCCTAGAAGCCTTTAGAGACTGTGTAGAGGCTGAAAATTTAACTGATGAGAAGAGGAATAAATATCCTGAATCAGCCTCTATAATTATTATTTACTTATGATCAGATCTGAGTAAAGTGGAATCTTAGATTATTGATTTGAAATATATTTATTTCCCAATATATAAAATTTAAATGCTATAAATTTCCCTTAAAGCATTGCTTCTTTCTTTCACTCTTCTTCTTCTAGGATTCCAATACGTATGTGATAGACACTTTACTATTGCCCCACAGATTTTTTATGTTGTGTTCTGTTTTCCCTCCACTCTCTTTTCTCTCTTTTTATTGTGCTCCATTTTGGGTAATTTCTATTGATCTTGCTTCAATTTCACTTTCTTTTGTTGTGTTTGTTCTCCTGATAAAACTATTGAAGAATTTTTTCTCACATTTCCATTTGACTCCAGTTTGCAATTTCTATCTCTCTGCTAAAATTTCCCATCTGTTAATGCATGTTGTCCACTTTTTCCACTATATCTTTTAATATATTAGTCATAAATAATCATTCCTGTCTGATAGTTCCATCATCTAAGTTATCTCTGAGTCTAATTCTTCTGTTCTTAATCTCTTGACAATATATTTTTTTCCTTTTTCTTTTTATATGTCTTATAATTTCTATTGAATAATGAACATCTTTGTTTAAAAGAAGAGATTGAGATAAATAACAATTACACCTAGAAATGGATATGCCAATTTTATTGAAGCCCATTGACGTAGGGTGTGAGAGTCAATCTTGTCAGAGTTGGAGCTGGGTTTGGGTTTGCTGTTACTACCATTACCTCCCGTGAACCGCACGCTTTAAATCCCTCCACCAGTTAGATGCTATTTCCTTGTGACATTTGTGATGGGTGTGATGTTGTAGAATTTTTCGCAGTGCTCTTGCTCTACTGTCAGCTTTTAGTCTGTGACATCTGTACCACAGATGTAGACTCTTCATGTTTGCCTCTCACCTAGTAATACACTGCTGTAGCTTGTTTCTCAGTATTAATATCACTCTTAGTTTCCTGGTCAGGAAGGTCTTATTCCTTTAGGTACTGCATCAGCCTTAGGCCCTGTGGGCATCAGTGCTGCTGCTCTCTTAGTTTTTCTGAAACATCCATAACTCCACAGAGGCCAAATTATGTCTTGTATCTTCGGGTGTGTCTTAAGGAGGAGAGATTTTCCTGTCCCTCTCCAGTGGTAGTAGATCTGTCCTTTCTTTTGGAGCAGAATCCTAGGTTCAAGAATATTTTACATTTCTCGCACAGTGCAGATAGCTTTTGCTTCTACCCTTTCCCCAGAAGCAGTGGGTATATGTCTGGGTCTCACAAGTAGAAGGGTTTTCTACTCTTCCCTTGAGGCAGATGGGGTTCTCTTTTTTGCTTCCTGCCCTGTCTCCAATCTTCCTTCTAAGTACCTGATTTTTTTAGTTTGCTAAAGGCTGCCAAGACAAGAAACCAGAAATGGGTTGGCTTTTACAATAGGGTTTTATTATGTTTAAAGCTTACAGTTCTGAAGCTGGGAAAGTGTCCAAAGCAAAGCATAATCAAAACTTCTGTCTCACTGTGTTGTAGCTGTAGGTGATCAGGTACATGGCAGTGTCTGCTCATGTGTCCCCTCTCCTCTAGGTCTTGCTGTTTCAGCTTTGGGCTGCTCTATCTGTGGCTTTTCTCTTTCCTTGGTTTGTTGATTTCAACTTCTGCAGTATTCTTTCTGTCTCTGCCACATTTTTCTGTATCTGTGGTTTTTATTTGTCTGTTTATAAAGGACTCCGCTAAGAGGATTAAGACCCACCCTGGATCATGGCCTACTGAAATGATCTAATCAAAAGGAAGGTTCCTTAACTGAATCTAGTGGAAAGGTCCCATCTACAATAGGTTTACATGCACAGGAGTGGCTTAGCTTTAAGAACAGGATATTCTGGGGCCCACAAAAGGCTCAAATTGCAACACTGATGGAGAACCATAGGGAAGAATGTGCAATTGACTGCAAATTACTCTAGTGTCTGTCACTCCAGTTATTCAAAATGCACATGATAGCCCATAATAAGTCCTTGAAAATTCATTAAAAATGTACCTTATGATTCTTAACTGCTCATAGGGTAAGCACCACTTCCTTCCAACTCTGCCAAAAATGAAGGAACTTGTGTGTCCTGTCTCTTCTTGAAGGGTCTTGTCACCCCATAGAATTAATTATTGCTTCATCACTTTATCTTTGTGATGAGCTCAGGAAAAGTTTTGATTTCATAGGTCATCACTCTTTTACTTGTTTCTTTAGGAATAAGCTTCTCACGCACCTTTCTATATCTTAAAGAAAATATGAACTACTCTATTTCTTTAATCAGATGAATAATAGGTGATTGACTACTTTACTAGAAGCATGGCATTCTTAAACTACAAGATAAAATAGTCATGAGTAAGAGGAAACTGAGAGTCATAATGTGTTATCCCACGCTGGGCATTTGAGGGAATACTGAATGCAAAATAGACATGACTTTCTTTAACCTCTTCTGTTTTAAAGACACTAGAGACATACTCAGGAAGCAAAGACAAAACGGACTTTCTCCTACAGCTTCAGGGAGAATCAATTTCAATAAGGCATGTGAAAATGTAGCATTTGATTTGATTTAAAGCAGAGCCTGAGGGGGCTAACTTCAAGCCTAGTTTGAAACCTTGAATCAGAAGGAATGAATGGTGGGGGAGCCAGGAAGGGTATGAATAAGCATCCATGCTCTGCTCACGTGAGCAGATTCTTTTCAGGTTTATCAGCCAGTGTCACTCAAGTTGGTTAAATTCTCCACAGAAGCACAGCAGGAAATTAGAATGTATTTATGTCTAGGAGATCTCCGAAATCTAAGAAGGATCAAGTTTTGTTTGCTTTTTATTAAAAAATTAATTTGCTTTGGGCAATTACCAAAAAGTTGCCTGAATATAATGGGATTAATAAAATGAATCAGTGCTTGAAGTAGGGGTGTGGAAAAGTCAAATATTTCTGCCTTCTATTTTTGTTCCCATGACTCTTATTATAATTTAATTTCTGTATATATGCATCTGTTTCGAAGGTATTGAATTAAAAATGCATTTGCTAAATTAGTAACTTTGGCATAGATTACCAACTCTATAAAAACCATTGTATGGATTCCTTATATAGTTGACATGCCTACCAGGACAGGAAACTATGATCACAAGGCTTTAGTACACCAAATCACCTACCCTAACTGGATCCCTAAAATGTTGTTGAAGCTTTCAAAGAGGTAATGGCTCTCTGTTTGCCTGTATGTGACTTATATAAAGATGCTAGCATAGAAACAGGGACAGGGAGATATCTATTCTGCTGAGCTGGTGGTGGAAAGCCAGTGAAGACCAGCCACCAGGTGGACATGGCTGCAATGAGCACCTCCAGGGCTGTGGCAGGGCCTAGACTCATTCGGATATGGACTGAAAATAAGACTCATTCTTGCCAAAGTGGTGCAGCTGGAGTTTAGCAGGGGCCAGGCTCAGCCCAGGCTCCATGTACATATTCTGCTGTGGCCTTTTGCCGGTGCATGGCCACTTTTCATCACTTCCTTGCTCACCTCCATGCAAAGAAATGCCTTTGTTAACACTAAATAACAATTTTAGTAAGGCTTGGGTGATTCAAAACTATTTTTAGACGATTTCCTTTAAAATCTTTTAGAGATACAACTAAAACCCTGTTTAAAAAAATGGCTAGGAAAGGGTGATTCTAGAGACTGAGATGAGAAACCAGTGAGTGGAGGCAATAAAATATCAGACTGTAAAATTTCTGGAAAAAGTTGGAAACTACCTGTGATCTAAATGTAATAACTCTTGTACAAGTGTAGAGAGCTGTGTGCTTTACATGTGTTTTGAGAAGAGTGAAAAATTAAATTGTGTGTTGTTTTGGTGGTTGTGTCAATTGAAACAGACACAAGGAAAAGCCCAAATCAGCAGTAAAACAGTAACTTGAGCTCCTCAATTAAACCACATTCTCCCCATAAGAACATTTATATGTACTTGGCAGGGAGGGTATTGATTGTTTGTTTTTCAATTATAATCTATTTATTTTATTAGAGAAGATGTAGGTATACAGAAAAATCACACAGAAATATAGAGTCCCATATATACCCTTTACACATATTTTTCCCTGTTATTAACACTTTGCATTAGTGTGGAAACTTTATTACAATTGAAACAATATAATAATTACACTATTAACTACATTCCATGATTTACATTAGGTTTCACTATTAGTATTGTACAGTCCTACATTTTTTTTTATTTTATTCTAGTAACATATAAACAACCTAAAATTTCCCCTTTTAGCTACATTCAAATATGTAATTCATTAGAGTTAGTTACATTCACAATGATGTGCTACCATCACCACCATCCATTACAAAAATATTTCCATCATCCCCCAAATAAACTCTATAACAATTATTAACTATTAACTCTATTCCCACCCCCACCCAGCCCCACCCAGCCCCTGGTAACCTGTATTCTAGTTTGGCTTTATTGTATATTCTGCTTATTTCATTTAAGTGAGAATATACAATATTAGCCTTTTTATGTCTGACTTATTTCACTCAAAATTCATCCACCTTGTCATATGTATGTGAACTCTTTATTCCTTTTTACAGCCAAATAATATTCCATTGTAATTAAATGCCACATTTTGTTTACCTATTCATCTGTTGATGGACACTTGGGTAGATTCCATCTTTTGGCAGTGGTGAATAATTATGCTATGAACATTGCTGTGCAAATATCTGTTTGTACCCCTTCTTTTGATCCTTTTTGGTATACCTAAAAGTGGGATTATCAGGTCATATGGTAATTCTATACTTAACTTTCCGAGGAAGCACCAAACTGTTTCCACAACAGCTGTACCTTTTACTTTCCCATGGATTCTGGGGAAAGATAAAAAATGCTGCAGCTGCTGCAAATTTGGTCCAAGTGGGAAATGAAATACCAGGACAGCGACCAGGAAGCTTGACTATTACATCATATGGAAGCCAGAAATCTCATTGAATTTGGCATGGCTCTTAAATTTACCAAGCATTGCTTATAGTGATTCCCTCACATAGTTTGACTGAGAAAACACATGAACACATACTGTGGCATGTAATGCTGATATTCTTCAGTATCAATCCTTATTAGCATGGTAAGTGTGAATTAAATGTTGCTGAGGATACTTTGAACTTCATAACCTTTTGGATTTAGACACAAAGGCAGGTGCAGGAGACCCTTCTGCAAAGTGAAAACTGTTACTAGAACAAAGTGTCAAGTCTCTAATTCTAACATTGTAGGCATAGAAGTTAGGAAAAAGTAGTAGAAAGAAATAAAGAAACAGGACTCTGCAAGACTTCTTTGCAGGGGAATACTGCTCTGGGGTTGGAGAAGAAGGAAGCTTGCCAATCAGATGCTTAAACAATTAAATGCCACTGGACTTCTAACCTTATATGTGTTTTATTCCTTCTGTGTAATATCATAACATCTCTACAGTAAAATATTAAAGGTGTTCTATCTCCCCTGCATCTCAAACATGGTTGGAAGTCCTTACAGTTAAAGTCAGATTGTTCGTATTACTGTGCAGAGGATATTTTGTGGACATTAATGCACAAATATAAAATTTACATTATTTTGTTTCTGTTCTTTTAAACTTTTTTATTTGAAATTGTAGATTTTAAAGATAGGTTTTAATAAGATTCTTAGAATTGTTTTAAGCAATGGAGACATTGCAAGTAACTAGATTTTACAATACTGTTTCTATAAAGTGGGAAAATAAATTATACAGCAATAACATTATTAAGATACTATATCTTTATAAAGCATTCAATTGCTATGGATCTCATATGTGCAACTGATTTGTTTAGGCTTTAGAAATAAAAGACATGTTCCTTCCTTTGGAATTTGGTCTTTGTCTAACATACACATTTTTCTAAAAACTAAGGAAATATTAAAATAAGATTTAATTTATGTATTTGTGTGTTACATATGTAAGTATTTAGGCTAATATGATTTCTTCAAGTGACTCCATAATCCTATGCTGACTTTGTTTCTCTTGCGTTTAATTACACAATTGGCCTGAAAAGGCAAACAGATCCATGGATAGAGATACCAAAAAAAAAAAGGTTTGTTCGATTTAGCTTTATAAGCTAAGATAAGTTGTTTCTTTGGGAACAGGGATATAACAAGTAAGGTCACAATACATGTTGCCATATATAAGGTTAGTGGTTAATGATGATTGGATTTCTTGTAATAAAACATAACATTTTTATACCTGTGGCCTTCTTTTTCTTACTTTTGTCCCACATAATAATTTCTTCAATAATTTGAAGGTCTTGCTTAAAATCTGATTTTATTAAATTATATATTTGAAAATGAAGTATAACAGGTCATATCATTAACTTTAGAGTATTAGGAACTATTGCTGACAAAGTTGGTGTTGCTTTAGATTTTCCCATGAAACATGATATACTTACTTTAGTGTATTATTTCTTTATTTTAAGATGAATGAACTGAATGACATGTGTTAAATTTATTTTCTGCACTATACATTGAATATATTTGACATATATGATAGACTTTACATAGGATTCTGAGGTTAATTTGTTTAAATAGGTTTATTCATAAAAATAAATAGCATGTTAAAATGTCAAATGTAACTTGAAAAAAAGCTTAGCAATTTTGAGTTCGACATTTGCAATTTTTCTCTGAAGGAGTTATAGGTCATTAAGCAGGCTTTCAGGGCCAACTGTTATTATTACCAAAGACAAGGACATAAACTACACAGTGGTAGTGCAACTCACAGTGTTAAAAGTGAAGAAAATATTCTATTACTTGAGTTGATGTATATAAACAAATGCCAATCTCCATAAAACTTTATGTTAAAAGCTTTACTGGGAGAAGTATTAGGAAAGAATACATAACGTTTGGCAGTTTATCTATTGTTGTGGTGCTAGGGATTTGATTAGTATTATAGTTTAAACAAAAGAAATGAATGGATTTTTTTTCCCTTTTTTGGATGGGGGCCCTTCATCAAAGAATCCTATGCACTTTTATTTTGTAAAATGTAATAAAATATGATCAAATAAATAATTTAATAGTAAACCATATTTCTTATGTTTAATAAATTTACCATGAAACACAGGAATGAATGTCAGATTATGTATATAATAATAATATGCATAAAATGTATTGATTTTTTATTTTCTGAATGCAATGTCTTTACATCTGGCTCATTTGAACCTATAATCTAGATTTCGCAAAGTGATATTTCTAGAACAAAGATCTAATAATTTCATTCAGAAATCTGAAATATTGTATAACTTCCCTTTAACTATAGGTGGTATATACAAGGGGACGACACTTGGGAAATGAGGACCTGCTGGTCTACAGGTGTTAGTTCTAAAAGGAGGGGTGCTTCCACCAGGAAACGCAACAAGGATTCCATTGAACTGGAAGTTAAGATTGTCACCTGGCCACTTTGTGCTCCTCATGCCTTTGAATCAACAGGCAAAGAATGAAATTACTGTTCTGGCTGTGGTGATTAATCCTGACTCTCAAGGGGAAATAGGACTGTACCTACACAATGGAAGTAAAGAAGAGTTTGCCTGAAATACAGGAGATCCTCTAAGGCATTTCTTTGTACTGCCATGCCCTGTGATTAGTCAATGAAAAATTGCAACAACCCAATCCAGGCAGGACTAACAATAGCCCAGAATCTTCAGCAATGAATGTTTGAGTCATCCTACCAAGCAAAGAACCATGGCTAGCTGAGGTTCTTGCTGAGGGCAATGGGAACATGGAATGAGTAGTGGAAGAAGGTAGTGATAAATATGAATGTGACTTTCTGACAAGTTACAGAAATGAGGACTATAATTGTCATGAATATCCTTCCTTGTTTTGTTGTGAGTATGTTTGTTTATGTACATAAAATGTATGTCTTTGTTTCCTTTGCTAACCTTTCCCCTGATCATATGATATAAGTTGTATTAGTTTCTTGTTGTAATATTTAAGGATATTACCCGAGGACTTGCACCCTATTCTGGAGGGATTTAGTGTACTTCTGGTTGTATGCAGGACAGTTGAATATTGTTAGGTGGAAATATATATATATATATGTGTGTGTGTGTATACACACACACACACACACACACATCTGTTATTGTTTTTATTTAGAGACTAAGTATGTTTTAAGCTGATAGATGGCTGCCAAGTTGGCAAGGGGTGGACTGTGATGGTTAAGATAATGTGTCAGCTTGGCCAGGTAATGGTGCCTAGTTGTTTGGTCAAGCAAGCACTGGGCTAATTGTAATACAGTGGTAGTTCATGGACTTTAATCATCAGTGAGTTGATTGCATAGATGGTTGGTTACATCTACATCAACTGAGGAGATTGCCGTCAACAATGAATGACATTTCATCCAATTAGTTGAAGGTTTTAAAAGGGGAATTGATTACAGTATTCAGAGAATTGCATTCTCTACTTCAGACAGCTAGCATCTCCTAGGGAACTCATGAAGGACCTTCATCGGAGCTCCTGGTTTGCAGCCTGCCATATAGAATTTAGACTTGTGCATCTCCATGGTTGCATGAGACAATTCTATAAAATTTCATACTATTTATAGATATTTCCTGTCAGTTCTGTTTCCGTAGAGAGCCCTAATACAATACTCTTTATAAGAAAGATTGTATATTATCATTTTTTTGAGAGGATAGAAGTATATTTCAGTATATATACTAGCAAGGCTGATTGAAGTTTTTATTAATAATTAGAAATATGTTTTAGACCACTCACATGGCTGTAAACAAAAATGAAATGATAATTACCTTTGAACTTACATCTTAAGTCTCAAACATTTCTCTAAACTCTAGATTGATATATCTATGTACTTATATGCCTAATATTAATCTCAAACGAGATATGTCTCAAACTGACCTATTTAAAGAACAATGTGATCTTCTGATAATCCAAGGAGGTCTTATATTCAACTTATATTAGTCAGGGTTTTCTAGGGAAACAGAACCAATAAGCGATACCTGTAAATATTATGAGGTTTTTATAAGAATTGTCTCACATGATTGCGGGGATGGGTAAGTCCAAATTCCATAGGACAGGCCACAAACTGGGAACTCCAATAATGGTTTTGATCAGTTCCCCAGGAGAAGCTGGCTGACTGAAGTAGAGAAGGAAATTCTGTCTTCTGACTGCTGAAATCGCTTTTTAAAGCTTTCAACTGATTGGATGAGACATCTCTCCTAATTGAAGGCAATCTCCTCAGTTGATTGTAGATGTAATCAGCCATAGATATAGCCAACTTACTGATAATGATTTAAGTCCATGAAATGTCTTCAGAGTTAGCAATCAGACCAATGCTTGCTTAACCAAACAACTGGACACCAAACTTGGCCATGCTGACACATGAAGTTAACCTTAGGGTGCCTCCATGGACCAGACGGCATGGGCTCAAGGACCAAGGCCATCATCTCCTCATTTCCAAGGCCTAAGGCCTTCAGCCAAAAGCCTGGGGTGGCTGTCTTGGGCTGAGAGGCCTAAAACCTGATGGAATTTGCCTAGATGTATTGTGAATTTGCTTTAAACTAGAGACCTTTCTATTTCTCCTTTCATAATGTGAATATCTATCCAGTGCCTGTCCTACCATTTTGAAAGCAGGTAACCAGTTTTCTAAGTTTTACATGTTCACAGATTGAGAGAAATTTTGTCCCAGGATAGATCATACACCAAATCAAGTCTCACCTATACCTGAATTTGATGATTTTAGATGATGAGGTTCAGGACTTTTTTGAATTGATTATATTGATAAGAGATTTTGGATTTAGAGTTGATGCTGGGATTGGTTAAGACTTTTGGGGATAGGATGAATATACTTTGCACAAAGTAAGAACATGCCTTTTGAAGAGCAAGGGGAAAGATGGTTATGATTTGAATTTTGTCCTACCAAAATATATGTTGAAATCCTAATTTCCCTTACCTCAGAATGTAACTTTACTTGGAAACAAGGTAATTATTTAAGATGAGGTCATACTAGAGTAGGGTGTCCCCTTAATCCAATATAATTGGTGAACTTTTAAGAAGAGGAGGAGAGATAGGGGAGAGACCATGTGAAAACCGAGTCTGAGGTTATACAGCTACAAAACAGGGCAATCCAAGGATTTCTGACCACCAGCAAGACCTGGGAAAGGCAAGAAAGGAACCTTGGTTTGGCTGACACCTTGAGTTTGGACTTACATCTCCCAGAACTGTGACAGAATAAATGTCTATTGTTTCAAGCCACCCAATTCATGGTACTTTGTTACGTTAACCCTAGGAATCTAATACAATAATATTACTGTTTCATTTTTGTGTGTTCTGCTTAACCCTGTATACCCAGTGCTAGAAGAGTTCATGTCTCATAGTAGGCAATCAAAGGAATTTCAGTGCTGATTTCAACAATCTTTCAAAATCAACATATCTTAAGGGAGTTCTTAAAAACCCACATTCTTAGATAAAAAATCTTTAAAATTCAGCAAATATGAAACTCACTTATGAAGCTAAATATTCCAAGTTGCAAACTTTACCCACCAAGATATTCTGTTTCAGTGGGCCTGCAATAGGCCCACATCTTTATTTTTAATGAGCAGCCTTGATGATTTTAAAACAATTGCTCTGACTAATATTTGGAGTGAAATGTAATAGTAAACTAAACTATATTTAAGAATTGAAATGTCAATATTTTTACTCAGGTTGTACTTCCAAGTTCCTCTTACACTAATAAAACAAAATTAACTTTTTTAAGTGCTATTAATAAAAGCAATGTTTTTATTGGTTGAAGTATAAATTGATATGGCATTCCTGGAAGGGGCTTTGTTTCATAAGTATCAAACTTTTAAATTCAAATATCTTTTGACACAACAAAACCACATCTAAAAATCTGGCAAAGGAAAATTTGAAAGAAGCATTATGCACAAGATTTGCTTATCAAAGTAGTCATTCTAGTACTACATTCATAATAGATAAAATATTTATTTGAATAAATAATTGGCTAAATAGCTTACTATATATATTATATCTTTCCATGGGAATGTGATGGAGCTAATAAAGAGAAATATATTTATGTATGATTATTACTTTGGAAAGATGTCCATGATATAATACAGGTAAAAAAATTCAGGTTACAGACCAGTATTATGGTATGAAATCATTTATGCATACCAATGCATTGGGAGAGTTGTATTGCAACCAATAATGGAGTGGTTTCTTTTATGGTGAGAACTAGTAACTCGCATGCAATTCATGAATTCCTGTTCACATGAATCTGAGCTCTGCCTAAGTGGTCTTATTTTCCAAGGGATGGATCAACTGACCAGGGAATACAACAATGGCCCATTTGAATTGAAGGTTTAGATTTCCAACTTGTCATTCTAGAACATTAATGCTGCTGGTTAAAGATAGAGTTGATTGGGTTGAATGATCTTGTTTATCAAAGAAAACACAGTCAGAGAAGCATATGTCCAGGACTGAGGAGTTAAGAAAAATCTCATACTACCGCCCTATCAAGTGGAAAAATAAACTGCATAAAACCCATACAGATATGGTTACAAAGATTTCAAATGTCTCAGGAAGTTACCTTCAGGAAAGAAAGTGCAGTGAATTCTGCAGGTAAAGGTCTCCAAACAGCACAGGTGACTGAGGGCCAAGGGCAAGTAGAATTGTTGGTGGATGCTGATTTATCTTTCAGTTATGGCCTGGTGAACAGTTAGAGAAACTAGAACCATGATATCTACTTATTTGTCTTTCTTTTTGTGTCAAATTTAAATGTTAATTATACATATTTTAGCCAATTTTCTTTTCTTTTTTAAACCTTTCATTCCCCTTTTAGAGAGTTTATTGATATTGGTAAATTTACTATTTAGTCTATAGGTTACTGTATAACATGGGATTTTAATGAAACTAAAATAAGAATAGGCATCACCAGCAATCCTGTATTAAAGCTAGATACAACAGAATGTTAAACTTTGGGTTATTGCCCTGTGGTGAGAGAGAAGCACTTTTTTCTGAAATGACAGGCAATTACTGTATCAGTCGGATAGAAAGAAACAGCCAACCCATTTTGCTCCAGGAGTGTTGAACATAAGAACTGTTTGACAAAAGAGTGGAAAATGTAGAGAAACCACAATAGATAATGCAGTAAACACTTTGGGGCTCCACTACCACAAGGTACAAAGGGAGTGATTACTGGCACCCAGAAGGAAACAGTGCAAAGAGTTCAGAGAGGTCACCTTAAAAGGAGCTTAGCTTTCAATTGAGAGCCACAGCCTGCCTGAGGCAAGCTCACAGTGGGAGACTCAGGAGAATAAACTCCTGTACCTAAACCTTCTTCCTCTGATTTCTTGACAGGGCTCCCTATTTGACCAAACCAACTTAAAGCCAGAGGATAAGAGACACATGATCCCCACAGGTCACTGTCTTGGATAAGAGAGCAGGGTGGAAAGAATGGAGAGTAGAAATGAAGATTTCTGGAACAATGGTATTAAATTAATGGAGACATTCGTTTTGCTTGGAAGTAATTGTGTTGAAGCGGGTCAGTTAACAGGATGGATCAAATGCATATATTGTTATGAGTGAGGATACCCAGCCTGCCTTTAACCTCTTCCCGAATTGAAGGGAAATTTCTCTGCACAGAGTTCTACCAGGCCAAGGGAGGAGCCGCAAACTTGCTTTCCATCATCTCTTATAATTAGATCACAGTCATGTGAAATAAACATGTGGTGCTTGTCAGATTCCTCCGTATGAGACTTAGAATTTAAAAAATATTGAAGACAGCAATGCCTTGTAGAAGTAATTTTCTGGCAAAGGGCCTTGCAAAGGCATGTGGCTTTCTGAAGTTCACCATGGCGAAGTATCCAGCGTCAGCCGTGTGTTGGGTTTGTTCCCTTGGTTGCAGAAGTGGGGTGCTCATCAGAGCAGCTACATGCTGAGGCTGACATTGCTCCAAGCTGACTTTTTGTTCCTATTACAGGTTCTAGCTCTACCTCTCTTATCCTATCACCATATCTATTATTGTTTACAATTAAAACCCAGACAAATACACCAAGATATTCTGTAAACAGCTATACATGAACGATTCTAATTTTAAAACAACCTAAATGTGTATTGATGGTCAACCAGCTAGATAAATGATGATAGATCTCTACATTGAAATATTAAAGAGTCATTAAAAGAAATTTTAAAAGTTGAACATATATTATACTAGAGAGGTAAATACTCAAGTTGTAAGGAAAAACAACTTTATTTAAAACAACATTTATTAAAGCATGATTTAATAAAAAGTGTGTTTGCATATGTGTATATGCATATTTATCAAAAACTTGTTAATTAAAAGATAAACAATTTTTTTTATAGATTTGGAACTTCAACTATTGTTTTGTTCTCTCTTCTTTATTCTTATTGTATGACTTTGTTTTATAATGAAGCATTTATTATTTTAAACATGAGAACAAAAATAAAAGATCCTTTCATTATGAAGACAAAATTAAACAAGGAAAATAATGTCAAATTAATAAGTTAAAATACTTAAAAGCATCTTTAATTATTAGAACCTCTGGTTTATAGTTTTGATTTTTCTTCACAGTGCTTCTAAGAAATTTGAATAATGCAAACTGAACTAGTGGTTGCAGCCAAAGCCAATTGTAGACAGTGAGTCTAGTACATGTAGTCATGCCCCAGGAAATGTGTCACATATAATCATCCAAACATCTAGTAGAGTAGTTCATGGAATTTCTCTCCATTCACTTTAAACAATAGTGCTTTAGGGATTTATGGTCTAAACTGAGAAAAAACAGATTGCATCAATTCTTTTGCAAACTGGATTTATTTTCTGTCCTTTTAAGAAAAAGGAAAAGGAGTAGGAAAATAGTCCATTATTGTATTTTGTAAAACATAAATAATACAGAAAAAAATATACAGGTTGCAACTGACCATTTTTTAGGCTCTATGGCCCCAAGTTGTGTGTAATGTCCTGATCATAATTGGGAAATTTACTTTTTTAGGGTAGAATTTTAAAACATGTCTAGTCCAAGTTTCCATTGCCATACAGGGCTGTGGTGTAGACTCTGCCATTCAGGTACACCTATGTTAGATTTCAATTTGAAGTTATGAATGGGATGTGAAAAAGACACTACTTAAATTCCATCATGATGAAAGTTGTGGAGTTTGAGTTCTAAGAGCCAGGAGGAACCGAGGTTTCACAGTAAGCCTCTGTGCCTGGTGCTGGGGGTGCCTGCCAATGGCATCCACAAATGAAGCTGCCTGGCAGTGTTTCGACCTTGTCCTTAAATGAGCAGCCTCCAAGCTGACTCTCTGATCCTACCGGCAGAAGGTGCTGTGATTCATGCATTTACTGTAACAAATGCATTTTCTTTTTATTTAATAATGGCTTCTCTTGTCTGCAGTTCTAAATCTTGAATGATAATAAATACATAGTGACCACCAAGATTTAACAAATGGTGCAATGGCTTCATTTTACAATGTAGATATCATTTTTTGTAAAGATGAAACTACACATATAATTTTGAGGTCCACTTTATTTATCTCCCCAGTTTTAGTCCTCTCTTTCCTATCATGAATTAGGTGCCCTTCAAGAGCCCTTCCAGGCCATATTTCTATAAAATTATTTTATACAGACAAACACACACACACACATGCAATGCATTTCTAGTGATAAACGTTTGAATCTTTTTTCATGTATGTACAAAGTAGAAGTGCTTGATCAGAGGGTATGCTAATTTTTAGCTTCTTATCTCAGTTCTTTACAGAAGTAGTTATACCAATTTACATTTCTACCATCTGTGCATGGCAGTCACTGTTTCCCCACAACTTCCCATCAACTGATATTTTTAGGCCTTGTTTTTTGCCAATATTTAAAGGCACAAAATGATATCTCTTTTTTGTTTTAAATTTCTACTTCTCTGATTACCAGAGAGGTTAAGTATTCTCTTGTTACACTTAGGTTTTAGGAATTCCAAGTCTGAAAATTGCTCATTGCTAGCCATAGAAGATGCTTCTTGTATAGGTCACATGGTCTTGGCTAATCTCTGATTCTAGTGGTCATGTTTAGCGGACAATTCTGTGCAAACTCACACAACCTGCAGCCAGCAGCAAGCTTGTGATGAGAAACTGTCTACATTCTACCTTAGAGCCTCCTTGAGCAGGAAGGAGCTCCTTTACCAGTTCTCAAGCTCTGGCTTGAAGTGCTAGAGGGAACCCCCATGACCCACCCTTTTGCAGTGTAGTTAAAAAAACAATACAGGAAAGAGGATCCTCCAGCGTCTTAACTTTCTGATAGAAAAAAATCGATAAAAGGCATCTAGTTTATTTCTCAGAGGTCCCAGAAGTCTTGAGCCTTTGTCTATAATGTCAACCTGTATAACAGGTCTTTATATTGCCTGTCCCCCTTCTCTGTAGCACTCTCTCTGTTCCCTCATTTCTGTGTCATGGCTCACCTTCCAAAGTATTGCTTGCTCCAGTTTCTAACCAATGGTTTTGCTTTCAGGGGAACCCAAACCAATGTGATATTTGCATTTAATGCAGTATTTTGTCATCTGTTTCTCTCATTAATTATTTTTACAAGTGATTTAACGTATTCTTGGGAATAATACTTTGTTATGTATGTGGCATTTATTTCCTAGTCAGTGCCTTAGATGAAAAATATTAATGTTTTTATATTTAATGTACGTAGATATAGGTGTATATATATGCCTATCTCCGCATTTATCAATCTGTACATTTATGTGCTTTTTGTATTCATGTCCTTTTAAGAATCTTTTCCACAAAATCACGAGGATGTTATCTTACATTTTTTATTATAAATTTAAGAACTTGGTTTTTTATACTTTTATCTGAAATTTATTTTTACATGTATTGTGTTATATATACCATTAGTTTCATCATTTCTTGTATTAAAACTTATTAAAACTTACTTTTTCCCAACAATATTCTCTCTAATATCCAATTCTCTTATACTATCTCTCTCTAAACATTGGCATGACTTTACATTTCAAAATCCCATGAAATGAGCTGAGAAAGGCAGAATTTCTTTAGAACATGAAGGAAGAAAAGGCCCTGAGTAGGTAAGATAGAATTCACGTTTTCATGTGGAAATTCAGAAAACTGTAGTCACCCATACATTAATAATTTTTGTTTCAGTCATAAAATATATTTTGTCAGACTCTGGAGCTGGCCTTACCCTGTCCTAAACTAGTGGCACCCCAGCTTGTTCAGAGTTAGAATACTTTACCAGTACTAGGGGGGTTTGCTTATATATAGATTTGTTTATACCAGAGAATGATCACAGTAAAAATCAGGTCTGTCATCTTCTCAATGATCTTTTTACCCCTGCAATCTGGTAGAAGCTCCTCATTTGTCTGCTTCTTGTCACTCATTATCCAGAACCAAATATAACAAATGTCTCAAAGAAGCTCAGCTCTGTCCTTCAATTCACTGGTACTCTTTCCTAATTCTTGCCAATCACAAGAATTATGAATTTCCCAAGGTTTTGACTCTAGGCCTCTGAAGTTTCACCTCCCTTCTCAGTCATAATATGTTCTTTTACACTCAATTGAACTCCTGTCTATATCTGCCTTACTGTCAGTGTACGCATTACAGAAAGAAATGGTATTGAGGACAGGTTATACTAAAGAATGGACAGCCTGGAGTATCGAGGAATTAGGTATCTACCAGGCAAGAGAAGACTAACCAAGCTCCTAAATCTCATCAGGCAAAAAAAATTGAGCAAGAAAGAAGTCACTTTGGGTAGCATGGAAAAATCAAGTAGAGTATGTTATCCAGAATACTGAATTTATCTCTTGTTTTTATTCTGTCTCCTTTTATTTTATTGTACTCTTTAAACCTATCCTTTATAATAATTCCAGGTCCCCCAAATAATGCCATCCCCCTCAAGTTTCATGTAAATGTACAGGATACTTCTTACTTCTTAGGCATAGCAAACAATAGTCCCTCAATACTTAACCCAAGCTTAATGCCTAAATTTTCCTTAATATATTAAAGTGCTTCCGTTATGCATTCAATGTCTACTTTCACAGTATTTATTACATGGTTTTCAATCATAGATTTACTTATTCTCCCTTTTCTGTAAGACTTTGAGCTCTGAGTGCTTTATATAGCGGGGTCTGTTTATAGCAATTACTAAGCATGTAACAAATGTTTGTTGAATGAATGAATAAATGGGGGCAGGTAAGAAAAGTCTAAAATTTTGGAAGGGAGAGATGTGAAAAAAGGGCATTACTTAACAGGTAAGACTGAAGTAGAGTCTGAGACAAAGGTAGAAGTCATTTGGTCTCACAAAAAAACATCTCTGGCTGTGCTGAAATCATGAGATTAAAACCTATATATATTAAATAGCAAAGTCTCCAACTCATATGTTTACATTTTAATCAAAGTGGGTTATCTTTAAAGGTGATAAAAATGCATGTACTTTTTTATCTCTTAAATCTATGTAGTGATTTTTATTACATAGAAGTCTGTTCCTATATTAATGTAGCTCTTCTTGTATTATAATGACTGGTTTGTTGTCCCTTATAGGTCTGGTGTGGAGTTTTATTCAATATATTTTACATAGTACACATAAAATTATTTGGAACTTACTTAAAATCAAGTCCCTTAACTATGTGTGATTATTCTAATGTCTCAAATTCTATGGTCAATCTTCCCTTAATATCTCTGACATATATTTTAAGGTAGTAGGCATCACTTAGGAAAATAAAATAGTTTACCTCCTATCACTCTTTCTAACAACATATAGATAAAGGTGTGTTAGTTTCCTATGCCTGCTGTAACAAATTACCATAAACTTGTTGGCTTACAACAACACCAATTTTCAGACAGTTCTGGAGGTCAGAAGTCTAAAATGTGTTTCACTAGGCCAAAATTAAGGGGTTAAAAGGGCTAAACCTCTTCCTGATGTTCTAGGGGAGAATCTATTTCATTGCCTTTTCCAGTTTCTAGTACCTCCTAATATTCTTCCTCCATCTTCAAAGACAACAGCATAGCATCTTATCTCTCTGACTTTACTTCTCTCTGCTTCTGTTGCAAGCTTTCTTCTCTCCAGTGTTGATACCTTACTCTGCTTCCCTCTTATAAGGAGTCATGTGATTACATTTAAGGCTTACTTGAATAATCCAAGATAATCTCATGATCCTTTATTTAATCACATCTTCCAAGTCCCTTTGCTATAGGTTCTGTGAATTAGGATTTGGGTATCTTTGGGGGCAATAGTCAGCCTACCCTGAGAAATTAGAATATATTCAGGGCACTGAGGTGTGGACTGGGGAAAAAAGAAAAGTAAAATGTAAGAGTCACTTCCTCCAAAAATCATCTAATTGAATATTATCCAATCATAAACAGACAAAACACAAGAAACAAATAATCCAGGGCATTCACATTTGCAGTGAATGTATCCTGACCTACTCATTCTAGTTCATTCTTTCTTAAAGTCATTACATATGTTTCTCAGAATCTCAAGTATATGAATTACATATATTTCATTACTTTGAGATGGTGAAACATTTTATGACTGCATAGAACTATCCTAACAATACAAAGTTTATGACCTTAACTCTATTAAAATCTGTACACTTAAATAGCCAAAATAATAGGCTCAAACTTTCAAAAGTCTGAACAGTTATGATATGAAAAGTAATTGTTTCAATGCTCACTATAATTTTACATTATTCCAAACAATAAATATACCAATATATTCATTGACAATATAAAATTGATACTTACTCTCAAGTCAAGGACAAAGTCTTTTAATATGCTGTGACTCTTCAAAGTGATTTATTGTAGTTATTTCAAGTCTGGTAAATATTTCTTTATTTGTTTTTCTTTTGTACAAGTAAAGTAGAGTATTTGTTCTGGTAAAAAAATCATTTAAACTTTAAAAGCTTTTGGACATCCATCTATAGAAATAATGAATCTGTTATGTTAGAAGCTCCACATTTTGTTAAAAACAACTTGACATTAATGTGACAAAATAAAAAGTGACATGAACTGAATATTAAGCATATTTTAGTATAATATGTGGATGGATTTTATTTTACTTTATTTTGTTATTCATCTTCATTTTTTCCTCTTTCCATGGCTTAAATTTTAACAGTTATCCTTCAGATATTTGGCACAATTGTGAAAATTGCTATCTTTAATTTTTAAATAATATGCTTTATTAAAATAAATGCAGTTATGCTTTCACAAGGTAGAATAACTCATGGGAATTTTTAATAAAAAATATGAGTCATGACTTAACCTCATTTTCCCCTTTGATTAGAATAGCTAACAAGTTATCACTATTTATTTCTTACATATCTCTGCAGTCAAATAGTGTGGGCTGCATGCTAACAACTTACTAGTGCATGGCCAGTTCTTTTAAAGACGTAAGATAAGGGCAAAATTTGCATGGCATTGTTAACTTCTTATCAGAATATGAATTAAAAACATACTAAAATTTTTACTAAAGGACTGTGGGGAGATGGTAGAGTAGGGAGCTCCAGAACACAGTCCTCCTTACACCAGAACAACTATTAGACAGGCAGGAACTGTTGGAAGCAACCGTTTTTTCTATAAAATTTTATTGAAGTATATCATTCATACGTGAACATATATAAATAACAAGTGTGTAGTGAAAATTGTGAACTTACAAAACAAATATGCATACAGGGCTCCCATACCTTACCCCACCACCAACACCTTGCATTGTTGTGAAAAATTTGTTTCAAACTGTGAAAAAGCATCTTCAAAATATTACTACTAACTATTGTCCATATCTTATATTTCATATATTTTTCTTCCAACCCAATCAATTATTAATACTCTGTATTGTATTATATATTTATTATTATTCATGAGAGAATATTCTCATATTCTGATAACCAAAGTCCATCTTCCACCACAGAATTCCCTGTATTATGTAGTCCAATGTTTTGTAAAATTCATTCAAAGTGTACATTCAGTGGCTATCATTTTCATCCCAGAGTTGTGCTGTCATCACCTCAAACAATTTTAGAACATTTTGATTACTCCGAAAGGAAAAATCCTCATACCCCCATATACCCTCTTTTGTTGTCCCTTAGAATTGATATGATATCTTCCTTGCCATTGCTGCAAAAATATTACAATATTGCTGTTAACTATTATTAATAAGTTACTTTGGTTGTAGTTTTCCCTTGTATCACCATATTCTTAATACTTTGTAAAGGAAAACATTCTTATATTTATACTATTAATCACAATCTTCATTCACCACTGAAATCACTATGTTATACATTCCTTAGATTATTCCCTAGTGAAGCAACTATTTTCAAACTCTGCACGCCAGAAGAATAAAGCATCCAGGGAAGAGCAGGAGGAAGAGGCTGATTAATTACCATGAAGAACAGTAAGTAAATCGCTCTCTCCTGGCCTGCAGAGGCTACTGGCACCCATGCCCCACTCTTATAGCAAGGGGTCATAGGGTCCAGCCACTGGCTAGCCCACTGGTGACAGAAAGGGAGAAAAATCCTCTTCCCCAAGACCAGGGATGGACATGACCAATTACTGATCAAGGCTTTTGATTAATGACTTCAAATTGCTGGGGGTCTGGCACAAAGGGTGGCCATTGTTTCAACCCACCCAGGACAAAGACTGGGGCAGAGGAGACTTGAAGATGCTATGCCTACTCAGAGATTCAGGGAACAGTTAGCTGAAGGGTTGCATTTGCTGGATGGACCAAGAAAGCTCAGCTTTAGGAAGCCATGGAAGAAACTCCTGGTGCCCTTCCTGATCCTATCTCCAGTACACATTGGAGGTAGTCTATGCCCCCTTTGTGGATTCCTAGCCCTGTTTTGCAGGGAAAATCTGACTTAGGAAAGTGCTATCTGGTGTGCCCCTCTACCCAGAATTTGCCCTCCAGGCAAAAGCAGCTAGAGACAGTTTCTGTAAGAAACTACAGGGGCAGATAATCTGAGACAAAGGCTTGCTAGCTTCAAAGACCAGGGAGAAGGGAGCCTGCCTCCTGGGGAACAGAAGGGACAACCAAACTCTTCTAAAACAGGGTAACTCCAAAATAACTAAAAAGCAAAAGCCCAGGACAAGACACAAGTTTAGAAAGACAGAAAACCCTGCACACTGCTCACCTTAGGCAGATCTTTCTGATAGCAAAGTTGAAGCCTGAGAAAATCTCTGTCTTAACACAAGCTGGTTACAAAAAAAAGAGCAGACATCTCAGGGAATAAATCCCAGAGTTAAAATTTAAAACATTAAAATTTACAGTGTGTAACAGAAGAGTACAAGAAAAGAAACAGGAATTGGTGACCCATTCAAAGGAAGAGGGTAAAAATCCAGGAAACACTAATGAAGAAGAAGACTAGAATGTGGACATACTAAACAAAGCGTTTAAAAAATGATCTTAAAAACGTTCAAGGAGATGAAAGAAAATACGGAGAAAGAATTAAAGGCTATCAGGAAAACAATGAATGAGCAATAAGAGAATCTTTGTAAAGAGAAATTTTAAAAAGAAACCAAACAGAACCATTGCAGTTGAAGACCATAATAACTGAAATGAAAAATGAACAGGAGGATTTCAAGAACAGATCAAAGCTTGCAGAAGAAAAAAATCACTGAACTCAAAGACAAGACACTTGAAATGAGACAGGCTGAGAAGAAGAAAAAAGAATTATAAAAACCAAAAATAGCTTAAGACCTTTGGGACACCACTGTCTGTACCAATAAATATATTATGGGATTCCCAGAAGGAGAAGAAAGAAAGAAAGAAAGGAGCAGAAGGAATATTCAAAGAAATAATGACAGAGAACCTCCCAAATTTACCAAAAAAAATATGAATATGCACATTCCAATAGACCAGACAACACTAAACAGGATAAACATGAAGAATACACACTGTCATATATTGATCATGCTATTGAATGCAAAGGATGAGGAGAAAATTCTGTATGCTGCATGAGAAAAGCAATGTGTTATATTCAATGGAGTCCCAATTAGCTTGAATGCAGATTTCTCACCAGAAACCAGAGAGGCAAGAAAGCAGTGAGTTGAAATACTTAAACTGCTGAAGGAAAATATCTGCCAGCCAAGAATTTTATATCTGCTGAGACTTTCTTTCAAAAATAAGGGAGAGATTAAGACATACTCAGATTAAAAAATAAATAAAAAGTTAAGGGAATTCATCACCACTAGACTTACCCTACAAGCAATGCTAAAGGGAATTCTTCAGACTGAAAGGAAAAGAACCTAAACTGTTGTTCAAAGCAGCATAAAAAAATAGAGACTGGTGGTAAATGTAACCATTTGGGTAATTATAAATGCCAGTATTATTGTAGTGTATTGTTTTGATGTGTAGCCTGACTTCTTACTTCCTATAGATGATAAAATGCAAATGCATAAAAAGTAATGATAAATCTATGGTTTTGGGCAAGCAATGTACAAAATTATAAGTAGTAACAAGAACTTAAAAAAAGTGGATGGACAGAGGAGTATAGTAATAGTATGTATATGTGTTATTGAAGTTAAGTGTGTATCAAACCAAATATGACTGTTAACCATAATGAAAACAAGCATTAATGGAAGAATTGAGGGGCAAAAAAAGGTATGAAACATACAAAGGCTGATTTCATTTTCTAGGCTGCTGAAAGTAGATACCATAAAATTGGTTGGCTTTTAACAATGGGAATTTATTAGCTTACAGTTTTGAGGCTGAGAAAAATGTCCTAATCAAGACATCATCACTGTGATGCTTTCTTCCTGAAGACTGGCTACTGGTGCTCCTTGGGTCTTCTGCCATATGGCAAGGCACATGGAGACATCTGCTCATCTCTTGCTTCTCTTCCAGGTCTTGTTGATTTCAGCTTCTTGCTTCCATGTTTTTTTTTTTCCTCTCTGTATTCATCCCAATTATAAAGGCCTCCAATAAGAAGATTAAGACCCATCCTGAAAGAGGTAGGTCACACCTTAAGTAAAGCAGCCTTATCAAAAGATCCTACTTACAAAGGGTCAACATCCACAGTAATGGATTAACTTTTAATAACATGCTTTCTGTAGATACATACAGTTTCAAACCATCACACAAGCTAAATAGCAAAATGATAAAATAAAGTAGTGACTTTAAATGTAAATGAATTAAACTCTCTAGTCAAAAGGAAAGTATTGGCAGAATGGATAAAAAACATGACCTAACTATATGTTTTCTGCAAGAGAGTCACTTTAAATTTAAAGGTAAGAGTAGTTTGAAAGTGAAAGGATGGAAAAAATATGCCAAGCAAGTAGTAACTAGAAGATATCTGGGGTAGCTATACTAGTATCAGATAAAATAGTTTTTAAATCAAAAACCATTACAAGGGTTATAGATAGTCATTATATACTTATAACTGGGATGATTCAACAAGAAAATGTAACACTTATCTATGTCTATGTCTATGTCTATGTCTATGTCTATGTCTATGTCTATGTCTACATCTCTCTATCTCTATCTATATCTGTATCTATATACACCTAACAGCAGAGCCCCAAAATATATGAAGTAAATACTGATAGTTTTGAAAAGAGAAATTGGCAGGTCTACATTAATAGTAGGAGACACTAATACACCATTTTCAATGAGAGAAAGAATATCTAGTCAGAAGATCAATAAAGAAGTAAAAGACTTGAATGATATTCTAAACCACCTAGACCTAACAGACACATATATAACACGTCACTCAACTAAAACAGAATACATATTCTTCTCAAGAACACATGGATCATTTTCCAGGACAGACCATATGTTAGGTCATAAAACAATTCTCAATAAATTCAAGAATATTGAAGTCGTTCAGTGTATATTCCCCAACCACAGTAGAATGAAGCTAGAAATCAATAACAGAGTGAGAAATGGAAAATTCACAAAAATGTGGAAATTAACAATATGCTCTTTAAAAACAATGGGTTAGAGAAGAAGTCAGAAGCAAAATTACATAATATCTTGAGGTGAATGAAAATGAAAATACAACATATCAAGCCTAAGGGATGCAGCAAAGACAATGATGAGAGGGACATTTACAGCTCTAAATCTTTACATTAAAAAAACGTGAAAAACTTCAAATTGGAGACCTAACCTCAAATGTGAAAGAACTAGCAAAGTAAGAGTAAGCAGAAGGAAGGAAATAACAAACAATAGAGTGGAGATAAATGAAGCAGAAAACAACAACAACAAAAAAAACAACAACAAACCACAATATAATCAACAAAACCAAAAGGTGGTTCTTTTGAAAGATCAATAAAATTGACAAATCTTTAGCTACGTTGACTAAGAAAAAAGAGAGAGGATACAAATAACAAAAATCATAAAATGAGGACATTACTACCTACTCTGATGAGAAAACAAGGACTATAAGAAGATACTATGAGTAACTGCATGCCAATAAATTAGATAACCTAGATGAAATGGACAAATTCTAAAAAACACCTACAACATCTACAAACTACCTACAATGACTCAAGAAGAAATAGAAAATCTCATCAAATCAATTACTAATAGATGGAATCAGTAATCAAATCCTCCCAACAAGGAAAAGTCCTGGACCAAAGGCTTCACAAGGGAATTCTACCAAACATTCTAAGAAGAATTAACTCCAATTCTTCTCAGACTATTCCAAAAAATTGAAGAGGAGAGAAGACACCCTAATTCACAATGCAAGGTCAATATCACCCTCATACGAAAGCCTAAAGAACACTTAAAACACTAGAAATAGAAGGAAATTTCCTCAAAAAGATAAAGTCCATTATGAAAAACACAGCTAACAAGCTACTTAATAATGGAAGACTGAGAGTTTTTCATCTAAGAACAGGTATCAGATAATGGTGCCCACTGTAACCACTGTTATTCAATATTGTACTGAAGTTCTTACCAGAACAATTAAGCAAGAAAAAGAAACAACAGGCATCCAAATTGGAAAGGAAGAAGTAAAACTTTCCCTATTTGCAGATGACATGATCCTATATATAGAAAATCCTGAAAAATCCACAAAAAAGCTTCTAGAGCTAATAAATGAATTCAGCAAAGTGGTGGGGTATAAAAGCAACACCCAAAAATCAGTAGTGTTTCTATACACAAGCAATGAAACATAGGAAAAAGAAGTCAAGAAACAATTCCATTCACAATAGCAACTAAAAGAATCAAATATGAAGGAATAAATCAAACCAAGGACATAAAGGATTTATACACAGAAAACTACAAATATTGTTTAAAAATAAATCAAAGATGACTAAATAAAAGGAAGGACTTTCCGTGTTCTTAGATTGGAAGACTAGATATCATTACACTGTCAATCCTACCCAAAGCAATTTATAGATTCAACACATTCCCAATCAAAATTCTAACAACCTTCTTTGCAGAAATGGAAGAGCCTATCATCAAGTTCATATGTAAGGGTAAGGGGACTCAAACAGCTAAAGCCATCTTGAAAAAGAAGAATGATGAAGTTGGAGGACTCACACTTCCCAATCTTAAAACTTACTACACAGTGCTTCAATGTGTTCATCAATAGTAACAAATGGGGAAGCGGGAGTGGCTCAGTCGATAGAGCTCCCGTTTACCATATGGGAGGCCCCAGGTTCGCTTCCCGGGGCCTCCTTGTGAGGGCAGGCCGGCCCGCGCAGCCTAGTGGGCTGATGCAGCAAGACCTCACAACAGGAAGCGGGTGTGGCTCAACAGATAGAGCCCCCGTTTACCATGTGTGAGGCCCCGGGTTCGCTTCCCGGGGCCTCCTTGTGAGGGCAGGCCGGCCCGCGCGGTGCGAGGGGTTGATGCAGCGGGACCTCACAGCGAGGGGAAGATAAGCAGACACGGAGAAGACACACAGCAAATGGACACAGCAAGCACAAGCAGCAAGGGGGGGATAAATAAATAAATAAATAAATAAATCTTAAAAATAAAATAAAATAAAATGTCTCTGTTTAAAAAAAAAAATAGTAACAAATGTACCACACTAATGAAGGATGTTATTAATGGGGGAAAGTGTGGGAGGGGGTGGGGCATATGGGAAACCCCTATATATTTTTGTTTGTTTTTAATTTTTTTCCTTTGCTTTTTGGTTTTGTCCCCTATATTCTTTTTTATGTAACATTTATGTAATCTAAAGCTTAAAAAAATAAAATAATAGGGGGTGTATGGAAAAAATATACCAAGTATATGCTATGGACCATAGTTAGTTGTCATACTCTGCTGATGTTCTTTCATAATCTATAACAAGTGTTCTACAACAATGTAAAGTGTTGGTAGAAGGGTGATGTATGGGAATTCTCCACATTATGCATGATTGTTTTGTAAGTTCACAACTTCTCTAATAAAAAAATTAAAAAAAAAAAACAACTTACTACAAAGCCACAGTAATTTAAACAGCATGTTACTGGCACATAGACATATAGACAAATGGAATAGAAATGAGAGCTGAAAAATAAACTTTAACATTGATTTTTTCACAAAGGGGCAAAGAGCACTCAATTGGAAAAGAATAGTCTCTTCAATAAATGGGTCTGGGAAATCTGGATCTCCATTTAAAAAAAAAAAAAAGGATGAAGGTGCCTTCCTCACACCGTGTACAAAAATCAACTCAAAAAGGATCATAGATCTAAATATAAGGGCCTTAACTATTAAATTCCTAGAAGAAGAAAACATGGGGAAGCATCTTCAGGCCCTTGTGTTAAATAATGGTTTCTTAGACTTTAAATCAAAAGCATAAACAAAAAAAGAAAAAAATTAGATAAATGGGACTTCATCAAAATTGAAAACTCCTGTGTCTCAAGGGACTTTACCATGAGAGGAAAATGATATCTTGCACAATGGAAGAAAATATTTGGAAACCACCTATCCTATAAAGTCTCAATATCCGTAATATATAAAGAAATCTTTCAATTCAACAATAAAAAGACAAACAACCCAAGTACAAAATGGGCAAAAAGACTTGAATAGACATCTCTCAAAAGAGGATATTCAAATATCCAAATATAGCATATAAAGATGCTCAATATCATTAGCCATCAGGGAAATGCAAGTGAAAACCACAATGAAGTACCATTTTACACCAATTAGAATGGATGCTCTTAAAAAATAGAAAATAACAAATGTTGGAGAGGATGTGGAGAGAGAGAGAGAGAAACACTCATTCATTGCTGGTGGCAATGTAAAATGGTATAGTCGCTGTGGAAGACAGTTTGGCAGTGTACCAGAAATTGGTTGGCTGTTATAAAGAGGATTTATTTGGGGTAAGAACTTACAGTTTCAAGGCCGTGAAACATCCAAATTGAGGCACCAGAAGAGGTGCTTTTTCACCAAAGTCAGCTGCCATATGTTGAAGCAAGATGGCCACTGAGCTTTGCTGTTTGAGCTCAGCTGAGGGAAACCAGGCCTAGGGCTTGTCTCTTTCTGGCCTCTTCTATCAGTCTAGGCTGTTCCACATTCTTCCAGCTAATAGCTGCAAGCTATTGAGCATAGGGCTCAAATCTTCATGGGCCTCAGCTCTTTGAGCCCCTCAGAGGCTGCTCTCCTTGCACGTAAGCTGTGGGCACAACTGCTGTTTTTCCTCTCACATGGCAGGTTCAAATATGGTGGCTTCCTTTATCTGTGTCTGTCTGTCTTTCTCTCTATGTCTCTGTTTTTATCAGACCTAGCAAAAGTGTGGAGACTCAACATGAATCATGTCCCACTGAGGTAGTCCAATCAAAAGTCCTAAAACAATCTTATCAAGTAATCTCATCAAAGGCCCCCCAAACTAATTCAAAGGGTATCACACTCACAAGAAAAGAATAGTTTTAAAATGCATTATTTGTCTTTTGGGGCTTCATAAAATAATTTCAAACTGCTACAGGAGGCTGGTTCCTCAGAAAGGTAAGTATAAAACTACCATATGAATTAATTGGCAATCCCTCTACTAGGCATATATTACAAAGAATTGAAAACAGGTACTCGAACACATATTTTTACACCAATGTTCATATTGGCATTATACAAAATTACCAAAAGATGGAAGCAACTCAAGTGTCCACCAACCTATGAATGGATGAACAAAATGTGGTATATACAAACAATGGAATATTATTCTCCAAGAAAAGAAATTAAGTCCTGATACATGCAATAACATGGGCTAACATTGAAGACATTACACTGAGTGAAATAAGGCAGACACAAAAGGACAAATATTGTATGATCTCATTGATTTGAAATAATTAGAATAAGCAAACTCATAGAGTCAGAATCTAAAACAGGTTACCAGGGGATGGGGTGGGAATAGGGAATGGGAAATAAAGGTTTAAAACATGAAAGTTTACTATTTGGAATAGTGGAAATGTTTTGGTAATAGATGATGGTGATGGGAGCACAACATTGTGGATATAATTAACAGCACTGAAATATTTATCTGAATGTGATTAAAAAGGGAAATATTAGATTGTATGTGTGGCAATAATAAAAATTGTTTAAAAATCCATGGAACAGGAAGCTGATGTGGTTCAAGTAATTGGGCATCTGTCTACCATATGAGAGGACCCGAGTTCGATCCCCGGGACCTCTTGGTAAAAAAGGTGAGCAGGAGAGCTAGGTCTGTACGGCGGGCCAGGCCCACACGGTGAACCACGCAGCAAGATGATGACGCAACAAAAGAGAGACGCAGTGAAGAGTCAAGGTGAGACCCGCCAGAAATCAGGAACTGATGTGGCGCAAGTGACAGGATGCCTCTCTCCCACATCAGAGGTCCCTAGGATCGAATTCCGGTGAAGCATGGAGGAGAAAAATGAGAAGAAAATGCAAGAAACAAACACAGAAGATCACCCAGAGAACAGACAGACAGCAAGCCGGGGTGGGGGGGAATCCGTGGAACTACATTACACAAACGATGAACTCTAAGTTAAACCATGGACTATAGGAAATAGTACAATAATAAAAATGTGCTTTCATCAATTATAACAAATATTCCACACCAATGCAAGCTGTTAATAATAGAGTGGTATATGGGAATCCTGTATTTTATGCATGATTGTTCTATAAAGCTACAACTTCTCTAATAAGGAAAAAAATTCTTGACTACTTGAAACTCCATATAAATGTAAAAATAAAACTTCTTAATATGTGACATTAAGAAGGATTGTGAAAACTGAAAACAGATGGACTGAAAATGAGTTTTCTTTCCCTTTCATACTCAATGTCAAACTATTTGCCAATTTTAAGCCCCAGGAATGAATATGAACAAGGCCTAATGCTCTGGTGTAGGATTTCTGTATAAAGAACTGATGGGAATGCGCTTCCATACGGACTGAGAAATTCACTGGAAAAGAGACTTAGAGTTTAGGAGCTAGAACTGGAGTCCTGGGAAGAGTTGATATTTAGGGATCTAGAGTCACGTGAGGATTAGGTGGCCTTGATCTCTAAAATGTCACACTGTTGCTAACTGTGTGCTTGAGGTTTCCCTACCTCAAAGCTGGGATTTTGCAAGGAGACAACTATGAAAAATGCTTAAGAAAAAGAAAACAAACCTACAGTAATACATGAAAGACCTTATTCTCTACTATTTCTTCCTTCCCGTCTTGACAAGCCCAAATTGACCCTTAGCAAAACTGTGGTCCCAGTCCTTCTGTCCCTGTATTCTGTCCCACGATGAACACAATCAATTTTACCATAACTTTGATAAATTGAACACTGAACAATTCTTGGAACAAAACTGAACTATGACTTTCCCAATCTGTCCCATAAATACTTTAGGCAACTAGTTTCCTGTAGCACATTCATCTTGACCTTTTCAGCATTAAAACATTTTTACTGAAGCTTGAACTAGTGGTTTTGGTTGGTTTTTCTCCTTCCATTTAAGAGAAGCCTTTGCAGGAGCCCAATAGCCTGTCTGCACCACAGAAAATAATTTCTGTCAGGAGTAGAAATTATTTTGCTTTTCAAAACTTGTGGTAGTCCCACTCTTAAAGGTGCCCAAACAACGTGTATATACTACACTAAGCCAAATGATAGAAACAATGGCTAGAGAGATCAAGTGAATTTTGAAATGCAAAACCCATGAATTATAATTGTTGGGTGAAAAAGATGACTACTTAAATATGAGCTTGTGTGTGCATGTGCGTGTGCATATAAAGAGCAATTAAGAAGACTTACATGTAGGGAAAAAAAAAGCCCTGAAGGTTAAAAACATATGCTTAAACCTAAACCCTTATTCAGTTAATAAAAAAGAAACATGAACACCATTGAAGCTATAATTAATGACATGAAAGAGGAAATTAAAACAAATCTCAAAAAGCAGAGGAAAGAAGTTGAGAGGAATTATGAAAAGAATAAGTGATATATGGCCAATAAATCCAAGGGATCTGACTTGTAAAAAATGGTTTACAAAAGGAGAAAAAAAGAGATTATTAAGGTGAAGAAAACAATTAACAAATATTTGAAGGAAATTCCTTGAGCAGGGGCCAGACCTGTAATTGAAGAATTAAAGGGTTTATATAAACATAAGTTGTATGTTTAAGAACTGACATTTATTTAGGCCTATTCTGATTAAAATTCCTTATTTCTAAGAAAAAAAATAATGTGCAAACCTAAAGCCAGAAAAGCAGGTTTTGTACAATGATAAAAACAGAAATCATTCTCCATTTTGTTTTCAATTTTGAAAGCTGGAAGACAGTACAAGAGAATCCATAGACTATTGAGAAAAAGGACTGAAACCCTATAATCCTAGCAAGTCAAGAATTCATTTGTCTCTCAGGGCAAATGAAAGAAAACTAGGATAATAATAAAGACAGAGAGCATATGGCTCAAGTAATTAATTGGAAGAAAATACTTGAGAAAAAGCCTCAAATTAATCACAACAAATACATTAAGGCAGTGGACTAAGAGGATAAGAATGAGTCCATTTAGTTCCCAAATGGAGAAGAGGTATTTCTCCTTAATTCTCTACCTCACAGCAGAGAGTGGACTAAAGGAGTTAGCAGGACTTTGGGAGATTGAAGGACAATGCAGTGAGAAACTTAGACTTGTTATTCTTTAGGGGCCCTTCAAGACCAGCTGGTACCCTCAGCCATGGTTTGTCTCCAGGTAACTAAGGGAAATTTAATATGAAATTACTCTCAGACTTTTCTATGCTAGAGAGTCTATCCCGAAATGCCCCTAGGGTCATATCTACCTGTTGGTCCCTATTTTCTATCTAAGACTTGAATACTTTTTAAACCACCATCACTCATGATTATCTAGTCATAGCACTGCAATCAAATAATCACACAAAGTTTGCATTATCCTAGCTTAGACATGACATTAAGTTCAGTCCTGTTATGGTTTCACCAGTCAGTTAATTTCCTTTTCAGTTTTTTTTTTATCAAATGCTTAAAAGAATCTTTAAATCCCATTTTGTTATGCTTGATCACTTGTGTTCTTGAGTGGGTAAGTGTTTGACAACCAATTACCCCCTTGCTAAGAAATCCTCTGTTTCGCAAGGAGTGCTAGAAAGCAGGGGTCAAAATAGGAGATTCTGGAAGACATAGTACCCTGTATGTTTTATGTACCTAATTCTTCCCTTAGAAAAAAATTAAAATAAGTCAAGATATAAAGGGGTTATGTATTCAACCTGAACTTGTATCCTTGTGAATCAGGAAGAAATGCAGAAAGAGTGAAGACTGAGAGGGGGCCTTTCTTCTCTCAACCGTAGTTAGCTCAGAAGTTGATAAAAATAATGTGTTAGAACTAGTAAAATTGCTCACATGTTTAGGGAATTGATTTTTCTACAAAGAAAAATATGTTTAAATTCAGTTCACTTCTTTCCTTAAGAGTTCATTTATAAAATTTCTTTTTGATGCACAGTAACATTAATCTCCCATAGAGAAAAAAATGCTTGTAGCATAATTTGAATACTAAACTATTAGTATCAGTAGGAGCATGTCTTTCTGTCTTCCATACTCTTTTTTTTCCTTAGGCATCACAAATATAAACCATCTGGTATGCCAGATGCTTGCTTTTCTTTTTATGCATGCAGAAAGTGTAGGTGGAAGGCCTCCAAAATCCCAGACGCTATTATCTGTTTTGCTTATCATCATCATCATTATCATCTTCCCAGCATTTTAATAAATGATGCGGATTCTCTGGTTTGTAGTTAGTAATATCTGTAGATATTGTTTACTTTTTTCCCTCTACAAGATGTCAGTGAAATTTTATCAGGCCAGAAATCTGGAATATGGCTTATTATGGCTCTATTGTTCATAAGCTTCAACTTTATGGAGTATGTACCTAAACTAAGGGTTGACTTAAATTTTATTGTAGTATTTATCAACCTGTTTCTATATTACAGGGCTTACTTTTCTAAACCAAAAACAATTTGAATTTAATTACATATACTTTGGAGAACCTGCCAGTTTTTATCTTAGGTAGACTGTATTTTTCCTAACCCCATTCATTGTATCCAAATCATTTGATCAAGAAACAAGAAGAAAAAAAATTGAAAAGAAATTAAAAACAACAACAAGGAGAAAGTGTGTGTGTGTGTTTCTGTCTTCATGGGTGTGATGTGTGCACATACATGCAACCATAAATCATTTCCACATGTGGTAGGATATTATTGTTAGAAGAGAAAAGCTAGCAGGTTAATTACGGAAAGAAGCACAAGGAATTTAGCGTATCAGTACAATGACAGATTAGGAATTGAAATATCCCTAGGCTTGGCAATTCATTTGCAGTTGGACAATTTGTTGAAAGAGTTACTTAAAATATCCAGAAAAAATGTTTTGCATTAATGAAGGCACTCTCTCCTTACAGTAGGTAGCCTAGGACGTCTTCTTTTCAGTCATGAAACAACCAAAGCACACAACACCAAAAAGTGAGTGTTCACATTTTAAGATGGAGTTAGAGTTTCGGGTTAGTAGAGTGACATCTAATTTGAGCTATACTATTTTTATCAATGCATTGTCATAGAATGAGTGCTCTGGATATTAAACAAAAAAATATACATATGGAAACTGCATAGTATCCATAGGAAGCAGAAGATTGATATGTGCCTGTTGGATTTGAAATAAATCTCTTGAAGTTTATTTTTCAAAGATTTTAAAAATACCTTATTTTAAAAATCGAAAAGTTGAAACATCTATAGCATTAGAATTACGATTTCTGAAGTGTGTTGTAACCAAGGACTAACACCTACATTTTAAGGACTATCATCTGAAGGGTTATAGATATATAGATAGAGACAATGTAAATTATTATCCCTAATATTAGGAAAAAGTCAAGTCAATATGGAGTCGAAAAAGGAAACAGTAGGAATATGAGAAGAAGAAAGAGATCATTTTAATCAGAATGAGGAAAGTCTCTGGTTCCACCTGTCTTCAATAGCTGTAAAAAATAATGGGTGGCCTTTAGGTGGCAGGAGGGAGAGGTAGCAGAGGGGGACATTTGTACCATTGAAAGGAGTCTTTCCCATTCTATGGACACTTGAAATAAACATATCATTTTATTATCAAGTGTGTGCATGCCCTAGAATCACAGCTTTAGAACAATTCAACTAACTGTTCTGCCTTCCTTCTAAAAGCTTTGCTGGAGTTACCAGAGTGTATCTAAAAGTATCACCAACACATTAGTCAGAAAAAAGACTTCTTAATTAATCCAGTGTCACAACTTATTTATTAATACATATCTACTGTAATTTACTTTATATTTAGATGCATATACAACTCTATAAGCATAAGTTAATCAATAGTAAATGCTATACTTTTCATTCTGCAATATTTGTTTAGTATTTTTTATACTTTTTGTTCTTAGATATTTCTGAATTAAAATAACACTCTAAACACATTAAATAAACATATCTGAATTAAGTACTTCAGAGTAATCTTATTTTTACTATTATCCTCTTGCAATAAAGTCCTTAAATACATACTTTGCATGGGCCTATTTGTTTTTGTCACTGTGTGTCTATATGCAAACATATACACACATATCGCCCTGGCAACAACAACAACAAAAATTCTTGATTTCAAAAACTTTTAAACTTCCTTTTATGAGGACCAATATTGAGTTAGTTGAATACAACAGCAAAGTTGTTATTACAACTGTTTAACCTAAATGCAGGCTTTAAAATTCAGATGTTGTTCAATTACTTGTTCACTAATAGCTTTATTAAAGCAAATTCATGTTTAAATATACACATTCACCCCTTGCCAATAGAAATAAGTCATAAAGTCTTTTTTATATGTCAATTAATTCTTGTACTTATCATAAATATTAATGATTGTTTTGATGCCTTAATCCCTAACTATGTATTTATCTTCCTTACATAAAATGAATATAATTTTGAGGCTCAAGTATTAAATAAAAACATTTTTGAGTGTCAGGAGGTATGAATTAGGGGTTGAAATGTTTTATGATGAGGAAATGAGAATATTATTTCCAATAGAAGCTGGGTTAAGAACAGAGATGGGTGAAGTACAAGCATATTTAGCAGTCAGGCTAATATTATATTTCAATGACAGCCTCAAAAACATAAAAATCACTCACAGAGAATTTTCTCCTTAAATTAATTTAAAGAGAATTAATAAAGAATGCTTAATTGGTGGTGATGGGGAGCAAGGAAAATGTTAAAAGATAAGCAAGAGAGAATAAAATATTGTGAAGGAAGAGAAAAAAAGTTCACAAAGCATGTGTATGTTATATCTGGAGTATCAGGGGGTTTTGAAATTTACCAACATACTTTCACCAACTACAAATTTATGGTGTGTTTTACTAGATGTAGAGACTAAATCTGAAATACCTTGTTTTAAGGAAATTTGTTCATATGTTTCTTGAACGATTAACCTTGTTTTCTATTCTATGAGCATTAAAATGAAGAATTTATTAGGAAAAAAAACTATTCTTTAATAATATGTTTTCCAAAAATTATAATGCAAATTACGATATTTTAAGTAAATGGAATATTTAGAATTCTTCCTCTCTGGAGAAATACAATGTATTAAGAAAATGTTTTAATTTTGTGGCTATTGTAAATATTATATATAATTCACCATATATGCAAAATAAAAGAGAAAAAACTCAATAGATATGGAAAGAAGCATTTTACAAAATTCCAATACCCATGTACAATAAAACTATCAACAATCTAGAAATAAAATGATGATTCTTAAATCTGATAAAGGGCATGTATGAAAGACCAACATCTAACATCAAACATTAGTGGTGAAATATTGAATGCTTTCCTCCCTAGTGTGAGAAACAAGGTAAAAATGTATTCTCACCACCACTTCTATTCACCATTGTACCTGCAATTCTGGCCTGTGCTATAAAGCAAAAGGAAAGAATAAAAGACTCAAGGATTAGAAAGTAAGAAGTAAAACAGTCTTTATTCACACACACACACAAACATACTTGTTTATGTAGAAAATCTTAAAGAATGTACAGCCAGACTACTAGAACTAATAAATAAATTTATCAAGATCACTGGGATAAAAGATCAATGTGTAAAATCAATTGTATTTCTACATACTGATAGTGATTATATTTCTGCATATCAGCAGCAATTTATTTACAATAGTGACAAAAGTAACATAAGGATTAATTTAACAAAGTATGTGTGATATCTGCATTGAAAATTATAAATATATTGCTTAGAAAAATATAATGGATTTGATAATGGAATATTGCAAAGATGTCAATTCTCTGCATATTGAGCTATAGACTCAATGCAATACCAATAAAAATTTCTGAGGGCATTTTTAGAGGATATGGCAAAATGATTTTAATGTTTAAATGGAAATGTTAAAAACCAAAAATCACCGTAAGAGTTTTGTAATGTTGGAAGACTTACACTACCTGACTTCAAAACTAATATAAAACTACAGTTATCAAAACAGCATGGTATTGACATAAAAACAGTAAGCTGGGCCAATGCAACAAAATAGAGTGTGTAAAGATAGACCCACACTTTGATGCCCAATTGATTTCCTACAAAGGTACCAAAACAATCCAGTAGAGAAAGGAAAGCTTTAGAGCAAATAGATAATCATATGTAAATAAATGAATCTCAAACCCAATTTCAGATATAAAAAATTAATTACAAAATATCAAAGATCAAAACATAATAGCTAAAAATATAAATCTTCTAGAAGGAAACATATGGGAACATCTTAACCTGTAAAAGGCAAAAATTTCTCAGAACAGAAAATAATAACTGTAAAATAAAATAAAATGATAAATTAGACTAACAAAACTAAAACTTCTCATCAAAGACAACATTAAGAAAATTAACAGGCAAGACTCAGGCTGGTAGAAAATATTCAAAATGCATGTATTTGACAAATTATTTGTATTCAGAATATATAAAGAATTCCCACTCAATAAAAAAAAGACAAACAATCCAATTAAAAGTGGGCAAAATGAACATATGATTTACAAAGGAAGATTTATAAATAGCCAATAAGCACATAAAAGAATTATTCAACCTCTTTAGTCATCAGAGAAATGAAAATTAAAACCACATCCTCCAGAATGGTGAAAATTAAAAAAAAAAAAAATTACAAGGTGAAAAAGCCCTGCCACAATCAAGTGTTGGTAAAAATGTGGACATGTAGAAAATATTAAAGAATGTACAAAAGGAAGTTTCACAATCCATCTTAAAGAAAGAAAAGGAAGAACAAAGAAGCATAGAACAGACAAATTTAAAAAACGAGATGCTAGACTTAAACCTTATAATAGCAGTAATTGCTTTAGTTTTAAAGGAAGAAATAGGCTGAGATTTTTCAGACAGAGAAAAAAAAAAGACTCAAAGTATAGGCTACTTACAAGAGACGTACCTTAAATTTAAAGACAGTTTGAAAATAAATTTTGAAAAGCCATACAAACATTAATAAAAATTGCTTAAGAGAATCAATAGAAAAGTAGCCTGAATTTTTAAACAACTGTGGGGAAAATTGATAAGAGTTTGAACTGTCTACCATAAAAAACATCTGACATAGCTTCAATATCCAAGTTACATAATTGGTTGATATTAGGAACTGTAAACATTGGTTCTTCCTTGCAATAGAGGCTAGAAAAAAAGAAGTGTGATTGATCATATTGGAAGTGGAAAATAAATACACCTTTATATTAATGTTTAATTACATTAAATCTTTAGTTCAAATAGTTGTTTTTATCCTACAAAGTAGGTATATCTCATCTCATTCTGAACCTGAAAGAACTTAGACAAAAGATATTAAATTAGATTTATTCATAATGTCAGTTATCTCTTTTTTTCCTACACTATTAATCAGACTTTGATATCCATTTGGTAGAATATTCTTCTTGATTTCAATCCATATCATACAAATCTACTCTGGTTTATAAGGGTTGAACTTCCACACTTGGTACTCACAGTACAATATGCTTTTACATCTCCTCTGTGAGTTTTCACAGTCAGAAATACACTGACCGTTCTATGAAGCTGTCAAGCAGAGCTATGATGATGAGGGTTGTTTATTTTACAATTGTGTGAAATAAACTATGGAGAAAAAATAGGTAGATAACTCAATATGTACTACTAATATCCTTTAAAATAGTGTAGTTTATAATGATATACTTATAGGAGTTTTCTATTTTTAGGAATTATTAATTTAGAGAATGGTCAATATATTATAGAGGTAACAAATTAATTAGATCAATTACCCTAAATTAAAAACAATTACAAAGAATGAAGACTTCATGCAGTACTTATGGTTGTTCTTTGTTTTTTTCTTATTTACAGGAATCAATGCAAAAACTCGTAGTATAGTGAAGTGCTTATTGCTTGGACCTTGGAACCATACTGCTCTAGCTCAGGTTATATTAGATATGTCACCTTAGGCAAGTCATTAACCTCTCTTTCTCTGTTTCCAATCTGTAAAAATTGAGAGTAACTGGTATCTATCTCATACATTTCCTGTGAGGGTTAAACAGATTAACATAGGTCAAGGCTATAAAATAGTTCCTGGCACAAAGTAAGTGCCAAGAATTACTTCCTACTTTTCTTTTAGTGCGAAAAAACTGCATAAATATTTTGGTATATATTCGATCTGTATAAGGAAGAATCTAAAATGTCATGATCTATGTCAACTTAGCTACTTAGATAAAATTACTAACTAGACTTGAATAAAATCAATACTTAAAAAATAAAAGTAAAATAAAGTATACTTTTAAATTGGAGAAAACAGTATGTTTAAATAAGTAACAAATAACTAAATGACAGTGACCTCATCCAACAAAGAAAATGCAAAGTTCAAATAGTCTCATAAATGTCAAAGCATAAATACACTGTGCATTTTTTTTTTAATTTATTTGTTATCAAATTAATATTAATTCTGTGATATGGATAAGTGATAATCTTCCCCAAGTTCACTCAGATGCAACAAAACTACATTCATTGAATCAAAGATCAAACATTTCTTGCTTGTATTTCTCTGCAGATTCATAAAACTAAGTTAAAAAATTAATACTTCTAGCTCATATTTGATACAAAAATATATGTGGATAGAACATATAAATTAATCACTCTAGGCATGGATATAGATGTACAAATTTTAAGATTCTTACATTTTGGGAGACATTACATAATCTCCCCCTAAATATTATTAAAGCAGGCTTAGAAGAATTGAAGTATGTCAAGAATCAACAAATGACATTTAAAGGAAGGTGGACTTCAGTTCAAGACAAGATAAGAACAGTATTAAAATGGCAACAACTACTTCAGGAGAAAATTTACTACTGTTTGTAATTGTTCAGTTGAAGACTGTAAGATCACTTTTTCAGGAAGTCTTTGGAGGGTTTCATACATTTTAGACCACAGGAGGATTTAGCTAGATACTACTAATATCCTTTAAAACAGCATAGTGTATAAATTGATTCAATAATCTACACAATTGCATAATTTACACAAATACCGAAGAAATGCTTATAATTGATTTTTTTGAGAATTTGCCTCAATGTTTAATGCCAAATTAAAGGCCTTATTTCTGTTCTTATTACAAATTAGATAAAAAAACTACACACATCTGAATTGAGGATATTCCTGTAAAACCAAACAATAATAAAGTGTTACTAAAGTTTTACTTATATATTTATCCGTGCAAATTCACCACAAAAACTATCCAAGTATTGTGTACATAATACTAAATATGGTAAGAAGAAAGGTACTACTATTCATCATTATTCTGATTTTTCTATAGTTAAAAGGGTACACATGTGTTTCTCCTAATTCCTTGCTCCTTTTTATCTTTTCACTTATCTCCTTTCTTTTCCCTGCTACTTTTCTGTTGTTCCATCCCATATTAGATGCCCTATTTGTTATTGAACAATCAAGACCCTTAAGAAAAAGAAAGTAAATGGACTTAATAATTAGAACTTAAATTTAATCAGTAACTTGGGTTTTTATACACCACACAAAGGTCTTGCCACAAGATCATCCTACATAAATCCTTTATAATATCTTATGGAAATAGTAAGGAGACAAACACCACAATATAAAAGCTTTTAGATCAGCATATTGTACAAAGAGATTGCCATCTGAATGTTCCCAGTTTTTTTTTGAAACATAATGCTCTGAAAATATGTTTTCTGTCAAAGAATAGCAAAGGTTGAACAAAAACAATCTGCAATTTTCTTCTTTGCTTTGTATTATTCTCATTATGAAAGTAAAGCAAGGTTATTGTTGAACATTTACAATTTAATGAGAAGTATAAAAAATAATGTAAAATCATCCAAGATTCTCTTACACTTAAACAGTCATTGTTACTTTTCTCTAACTTCCTACCAGAAATGTTTATAACATACATTAGTATATTTAAAAATCTTTAAGTGATTGCTTTCTTTTTTCTAATTTTAAATGAAATACCTGTTCATTATACATTATATATGCATCATATATATGAAATATATATGATGTATATATGATTATATATGTATACATGTATATATTATACATCATATATGAAAAGAAAAATGAAAATAAGAACATTTAAAAGTAGATTTAATTACACTGAACATTCATAAACATTATTAATATTGTAATGAGTTTTTCCCCAATATTTTGCAATGAATATATTCTTTTTAATTCATTAGACAGGAATTTGCTAGGAGACACTAAGATGATGTAAAGTTTAGGGAATTTAATGCCAATCAAGACAAACATGGTTTTATTTTCATTGATTTCATTGGATCATGAAAGTTACAGACAATTAATAGGAAATTACAAAATAAACTGACAAATATTATGAGAGGAGAAGCAGAATATTGGTGTAAAAAAGCAAACAAATAAAACATTTTTATTTTTCCTTCCATACCTGTTTTAGTTTGCTAAAGCTGTTGGGAGGAAAATAACAGAACTGGGTGGCCTTTTATAATGGGAATTTATGAGGGGAAAATTCTGCAGTTTCAGGACTATGGAAATGTCCAAATCAAGGCATCATCAGAGCTGTATCACCAAGGTCAGCCACGATCCTGTAGTCCTGTCACAAGGCAAGGCAAAATGGCAGCTGCTTTTCTCTATGTTTCTGCTTTCAGATCTCCACTTATTTAGGACTCCATCAAGAAGGTGGAGACCCAACCTGGGTCACAGACATAGTACAAAGGACCTAAAGAGATCTAAACAAACTGATCTAATCAAAAGTTCCCTTAACTGAATCTAATGCAATAAAAGGGTCCCACACCCAAAGGAATAGATTAGTTCCAAGAATATGATCTTTTCTGGGATTCACAAAAGCTTCAAAGAGTCACAACACCAAAAATCTCACTGAAATGACAGAAAGGTTATTAAAAATCAATTTAAGCATTAGAAAAGACAAGTTAAGTTATTTCTGGGAAAAAAATGATAAGTTAAGGTAGAAGGAAAGAAGAAACCAAAGAAAGAAATCCACAATCCCCCCCAAAAAAGGATTCTAAAGAACTGGACATCTTTTTTTACAAAGTCACAGAAGAAAAAACTTTAAAATTAACAACAACAATAAAAACAATGTATGGAATTAAAACCATGGGACAAATATTAGACTTATTAAACTACTAACTGAAAAGCTGCTGGCCATCCCTGCTTTATTCAGCCAAACATAGAGAACCAAGCTTGTGATTTCTACTGTCTATCTATCTATCTATCTATCTATCTATCTATCTATCTATCATCTATCTATCTATCTATCTATCTATCTATCTATCTATCTATCTGTGATGGTTAGGCTAATGTGTCAACTCGTCCAGATAATTGTGCCCAAGTGTTTGGTCAAGTAAGCATTGGGCTAATTGCAATACAAGGACATTTATGGAGTTTAGTCACCAGTGAGTTTACTGAGTGGATGGCTATTACTTCTGCATCAATCAGGGAGATTGCCGTCAGCAATGGGTGACGCTTTATCCAATCAGTTGAATGCCTTATAAGGGGAAGTGATTTCAACATTCAGAGAAAATTTCCCAGCTCACCTTTGGACAACCAATATCTCCCAGAAATTCATCAAGGACCTTCATTGGCCTTTCATCGGAGCCCTGGTTTGCAGCCTGCCTGTGGAACCTGGACAGGTGCATCCCTACCTGTCATGGGGAGACTGTCAAGAGTCATGTGAGAGACTCTTATAGAATCTCATACTATTGACAGATATCTCCTGTTGATTCTGTTTCCCTAGAGAACCCTGACTAATACAGCTTGGTACAGGGAGTGGTTCTTGAGGAACAGAATCTTAAACATGGGATGTCTAAGGTGGTTCTGGGAGTTTTGCAATTGGCTTTCTACTCTAATTAGACTCAAAGGTACTAATGACTCCCTTTCCAATAATGAAGAGGCCACTAACAGTACCTGGCATGAGTTGACAATGGAGATATGCAAAATATCATTACTGGATTCCCCTACTTCCACTCTTATAAGAAGCAAGGATATGGATGAGAGTGCTTTCAACACCTTAACATATTTTTGCGGAATCAAAAGGTAAAATGATGTTGGCTGGCTCCTCCTAGATATTCTGGATACAGTTACAAAAGAAAGAGATGAACTAAAGGCTTCAAATTTGAAACTTAAATGCCACATGAATGATGTGAAAGTTTCTATGTGTGCTCTGAAGGAAAATCTTGTCTCCTGCAGCCACAGGTTTGAGAATCAAACTCAAACTCTCATTGTAGGAATAGCAGATTTACAAAGGAAACTAAAATCTCAACCCCACAGGGTTTCTGCAGTTAAAGTGAAGGCATTGATTGGAAAGATGTGGAACCCAGAAAATTGGGATGGAGATATACGGCATGATGATAATATTACTGAGGACATTGAAACCCTTAATTCTGCTCAGACATTATCAGATAAACCTGCGAGACCACACTTTGTCAACCTTGACTCACCCACCTCCAGCCTGCCCTAGGGAGTCTGGACTGCTTTCCAGCCCTGAGGTGGGTACCAGCCAAACTCCAGCATGCACTGCCCAGTCTCCACACTGCCCTGAAAAATTTGCCTTCCAACCTCTGCCTGAAGAGATTAATCCTGTTTCACCAGAAGAAAATGGAAAGGAATATCTTGAGGTCAGTAGCTTGCAAGGCATTTCTAATCCTTCTCCTTACCTACCCCCACTATCCCTCTTCTCTTTGAGACCTATTACTACATTAAAATCACAACAAATCCCCAGAGGTGAAACACAAAGTGTGACCCATGAGGAAATATGCTATACTCTGAAAGAATTGCAAGAATTTTCCAATTTATATAGACAGAAATCAGGTGAATGTGTATAGGAATGGATAATAAGAATATGGAATAATGGTGGAAGGAATATAAAGTTGGATCAGGTCGAATTTATTGATATGGGCCCGCTAAGCAGAAATTCTGTATTCCACATTGTAGCTCAAGGGGTTAGAAAGGGCTCTAGCAGTTTGTTCAAGTGGCTGACTGAAACATGGACCAAATGATGGCCTAGCATGTCTGAGGTTCAGATGCCGATTTGCCCTGGTATACAGTAGAAGAGGGAATTCAAAGGCTAAGAGAGATTGGAAAGCTAGAACGGGTTTAATATTTAAGACCTGCCCACCCACCCCAAGAATGTCCAGAGGACACACCTTTAACCAGGACTGTGAGGAATAAGTTTGTAAGAGTAAGTCCATTTTCCCTGAAGACCTCTGTGGTTGCTCTTCTCTGTAGTCCAGATATTACTGTAGGGATGGCTGTAATGGAATTAGAATCCTTGAATATGATGGGGATGATTGGATCTGGGGCCCGTAATGGTCAAGTATCAGCAGTTAATCACCAAAGACACAGTGGGCATGGCTACCAAAATGAAAGGCAGATCCAATGGTAAATTTTGAAGATGGTGCTGGTTTAAGTAGGCACTCACCATCTCTTTCCCAAAGGATGGCTGATTGGGGATAAGATCCTGCCCAGGTGAGCTGTTCTGGGAGCCCACAGTGCGGGAGCCTTTGAGGCATCAATCTGGAAGGAGCTGGACAGGAAGATAGATTGCTTAAGATAAAACCGTGAGTTTTTAGTCCTGCACCTTGAAATCATGGATGGCTAAGCCCCATCCTCAGGGCAAGGGGCCAGGGTGAGCCCCAACTCCCACTGACCACCCAGTGAGAGGGAGCATTCTTTGAGATTGGGAAGGTTCTGGCAAGAGGCAGAGAGGGGTTTCCTTTCTGTGGGTTTGGTTGCCTGGATCCCCTTTGAGCATTGGGGATCACACTGGCTGGCTTGAAGTGGCACCAGGCAGAGGGGAGAGGCAAATCGGCTGAGGAAGCCTGATTAACCTAACTGCCCTGAGATACAGAAGCTTGGCTTGAGAGAGGGCAGACTCAGCCAATTTAATAGTTCCATACTGAGGACTATCAGAATTTCAACTCCCCTAAGGGAGTCAGGCAGTGAGAAGTGCACAATAAGTTTTCAAGAGCCTATTTAGTGTCCCCTCGGAGGAGGGGGTGGCCTAGAAGAGGCTTGAAATCATTTCAGTGGGGTTTACTCAGTCATCAGAGTCCCATTTGAATTTCAAAAGGGAACTCAACCTGAACAGGAAAGGGGAGGGGGTCTGCTCATACAGCCTGCTGAATTCTGCCGCCCTAGGAGAGTAAAACCTGCCCAGGGGAAAGTGATTGAATAGCTTTCTGAAGAGACAACTGACCCAATTAGAAAAGTAGCTCAGTGGAGGAATTTCTTCCTTGAATATATGAGGTCGCTAGTTTGATTCCTGGCTCCTCTAAAAGTAGTGATTCACTGGGATATCTAACATCCAGCTGATACTGAAAGACAGGGAAAACATAGACATTATTTTTGTGCTAGCTTCATTTGGGGCCCTTGTTTTTACAAAAAAATAAATAAATTAAAGCTTACTTTAAAAAAAATTTAACTTAGTTTACATGCTAAAACCTGCCTCAAAACCTGCAGAGAATAGCCTGCAGGGTAATTAGGGTAATTGATTGATGAGCCTGAGAGGCTCCACAAAGGTCCAAGAAGGAACGCTGTTCTTCCTTAGCTTTGTTTGTCTGCTTCCTAGTGTACTTATTTTTTTTGTTGTTGTTGTTGTTTTTTGTTGTTTTTTTTTGTTTGTTTGTTTCTTGTTTTTTTTCCCTTTCCTCTGGCCCCCAATTTTTTAAAATTACATGTTGCTAGCTAGTTTTTTCTTTGCTGTGATTCTTCTTTCTTGATTTCCCATTTTATGTGTATTTCTGATTTTGTTTACCAACACTATCTCTTTTCCATCTATCATCCTTCTATCTTCTGCTTTTTGTTATGGTTCTTAAATTCCACCTTTTTTTATTAGTCCTCAACTTTACTGGTTTTGATTTCATCTTGTCTATTCTGTTTTCTTTTTTTTATTATTATTATTAACTTTTTTTTTTCTGTCCTTTCTTTTCTCTTTCTTTTTTTTCTTTTTCTCTTTCTTCTCATCATTCTGGCCTTTTACATCATTCTCTATATATTTTTCTCTATTCGGTTTCCCATTTCTTTTCAGGTGCTTCACTTTTTTATTCCTATTACTCTACAATGTTTGCATGAGTTAAATATTCTTTTTACTTAGTCTTAATGGCCCCCCTTCTAAGTTTTTTATTATTACTATTATCCTTTTTCTTTTCTTACCTCTTTCAATTTCTCTGGCCCTAATCTTTTCCCTTCAAGGGAACATAAAAAACAGCATGGAAATAGAACAAGAACAAAGTGTCAAAAAGAAAACTTAACAGACACACAAAAGCAGCAGTAAACAACACTCTAGAGCAGAGAGAGAAGATAATCAACTGAATAACCCCATCAAGATAAATGATGACCAGAGCACAACAAAAAATTACAAACCATACTAAGAAACAGGAAGACATGGACCAGTCCAATGAACAAACTAAAAACCAGGAAGAGATGCAAAACATCTAATCTGATGCAAAAACTAATCAGAGCTATCAAAAAAAATATCATGGACCAAGTTAATGAAGTGAAGGAAGAGATTAAAGATACTAAGAAGACACTGGAAGACATACTGAAGAAATTGTAAAAATACATAAGAAAGATAACGGATATAATGGTGATGAATGGCACAATCCAAGAAATCAAAAATACACTGGAATCACATAACAACAAATTTAAACAGGCAGAAGAAAGAATTAGTCATGTGGAAGACAGCACATCTGAAATCAAATAGATAGCGGAACACATAGCTAAAAAGATAGAAAGAATCCAGGAGGGACTTAGTGATTTAAAAGACAACACAAAACCCACAAACATATGCTGATTTCTCATCTGAAACCTTGAGGGTAAGAAGGCAGTGGTATGACATAGTCAAGGTAATCAAAGAAAAAAACTTCCAGCCACGAATACAATATTCAGCAAAGCTGGCATTCAAAAATGATGGAGAGTTCAAAATATTCACAGATAAACACAAATTAAGAGAGTATGACAATAAGAAACCTTCCCTTCAAGAAATACTAAAGGAAGTTCTACAGGTTGAAAGGAAAAAACAAGTGAGAGAGAGTTGGAGGAGAGTGTAAGAACAGCTAAAAAGACAAAAAGAGAAATAAAAACAAAATATGACATACATAAACCCAAGGAAAATATGGCTGATGTAAGAAATTCCTTGAGAGTAATAACACTGAATGTTAATGGATTAAACTCATCAGTCAACAGACACATATTGGCAGAATGGATAAGGAAATATGACTCATCTATATGTTGTCTACAAGAAACCTACCTTATACCCAGGGATTCAAGGAGGCTGAAAGTGAATGGCTGGAAAACAATTTTACAAGCAAACAAAAACCAAAGAAGGACGGGAGTAGCTATACTAACATAGGACAAAATAGATTTTAAATGCAAAACTATTGTAAGAGACAAAGATGGGCACTATATATTAGTAAAAGGGGTAACCTTTCAAAAAGAAAGAACAATAATAAACATTTATGCACCTAATCAGGGTTCCTCAAAATATATGAGGCAAATACTCGAAAGACTAAGTAAAAACATAAATGCTTCTACAATTATAGTGGGGGACTTTAATAGACCATTATCACCATTAGACAGAACATCTTGACAGAGAATCAATAAAGAAACAAAGACTCTGAATAATACATTAGAGGATCTGGATATAATAGATATATACAGAATGCTACATTCAAATACAGCATGATACAGATTCTTGAGTGTACATGGATCATACTCCAAGATAGATCACATGCTTGGCAACAGAATAACTCTCAGTGAATTCAGAAAGATTGAGATTATAGAAAGTAATTTCTCTGACCTCAATGGAATGAAATTGGAAATCACTAAGGGCCAGAGAACCAGATTAGGCACAAAGATATGGAAGTTAAACAACACACTCTTAGACAAACAGTGGGTCAAGGAGGACATCTCAAAAGAAATCAGTAACTACCTTGAAACTAATGAAAATGAAAGCACAACATATCAAAACCTGTGGGATGCAGCCAAAGCTGTACTGAGAAGGAAATTCATAGCCATAAATGCATAAATCAAAAAAGAAGAAAGAGCTAAAATTGAAGAACTAATTGCACACCTGGAGTAACTGGAAAACAGCAACAATCTAACTCCAAAGGAAGTATAAAGAAGGAAATAACAAAGATTAGAGCAGAACTAAATGAAATAGAAAATAAGAAAGCACTAGAAAAAATAAACAAAACCAAAAGCTGTTTCTTCAGGAATATCAATAAAATTGACAAACCTTAGCCAACTAACAAAGAAAAAGAGAGCTGATGCAAATACACAAAATAAGAATTGAGGAAGGGGATATCACTACTGACCCAAAAGAAATAAAGAGTATAATAAGAGGATACTTTGAAAAATTATATGCCAACATGATTGATAATATAGAGGAAATGGACAAATTCCTAGAAACTCACAAGCAGCCTATATTGATGAAAGAAGAAATTGATGAACTCAACAGTCTGATTACAAGTAAAGAGATAGACTCAGTCATGAAAAACCTCCTAACTAAGAAGAGCCCAGGACCAGATGGCTTCACAGGTGAATTCTAACAAACATTCTGGAAAAAGCTAACACCGATCCTGCTTAAACTCTTCCAAAAAATAGAAGTAGAAGGAACATTGCCCAACTTATTCTATGATGCCAACATTACCCTAATACCAAAGCCAAAAAAAGATGCCACAAGAAAGGAAAATTACAGACCAATATCTCTAATGAACCTACATGCTAAAATCCTCAACAAAATACTTGCTAATCACATTCAACAACCTATCAAATGAATTATACACCATGACCAAGTGGGTTTCATCCCGGGTATGCAAGGATGGTTTAACATAAGAAAATCAATCAAGAAAATACACCACATAAACAGATTGAAAGAAAAAAATCACATGATCATCTCTATAGATGCAGAAAAAACATTCGACAAAATGCAGCACTCTTACCTGATAAAAACACTGCAAAAGATAGGAATAGAAGGAAACTTTCTGAACATGGTAAAAGGTATATATGAAAAACCTGCAGCTAACATCATCTTCAATGGTGAAATCCTAAAACCTTTCCCTCTAAGATCGGGAACAAGAAAAGGATGCCTACTATCACTGCTCCTATTTAACATTGTCTTAGGAGTACTTGCTAGAGCACTGAGTCAAGAAAAAGATGTAAAATTCATCCAAGTTGGAAAGGAAGAAATAAAATTTCACTATTTGTAGATGACATGATCCTATACATAGAGAGCCCTGAGAAATCTACAACAAAGCTTCTAGAACTTTAAAAGGAATTAGTAAATTCACAGGCTGTAAGAATAATGCTCAAAAATCAGTAACATTTCTGTACACCAATAACAAGCAATCTGAGGAGGAAATCAAGAAAAAATACCATTTACAATAGTAACTAAAAGAATCAAATACCTAGGAATAAATTTAACTAAAGATGTAATGGACTTACATACAGAAAACAACACAACAATGTTAAAGGAAATCAAAGAAGACTTAAATAAATGGAAGAATATTCCCTGTTCATGGATAGGAAAACTAGACATCATCAAGATGTCTATCCTACCCAAACTAATCTACAGATTTAATACAATCCCAATAAAAATCAACACTGCATTTTTTAATGAGCTGGAAAAACTAACTACAAAATTTATATGGAAGGGTAAGAGGCCCCGAATGACCAAAGACACATTGAAAAAGAAAAATGAAGTTGTAGGTATCACAGTACCTGACTTTAAAACACACTACAAAGCTACAGTGGTGAAAACTCCATGGTAGTGGCACAAGGATAGACATACTGACCAACGGAACTGAACTGAGAGTTCTGATATAGATCCTCACATATACAGTCATCTGATATTTGACAAGGCCACCGAGCCCACTCAGTTGGGAGAGAATGGCCTCTTCAACAAATGGTGCTTGGAGAACTGGATATACATATCCAAAAGAATGAGAGAGGAACAGCATCTCACACCTTACACAAAAATCAACTCAAGATAGATCAAAGATCTAAATATAAGAGGCAAGACCACAAAGACCTTGGAAGATAATGTAGGGAAGCATCTACAGGACCTTGTAAATAGTAAATGGTTTCACACCAAAGCATAAGCAGCAAAACAAAAAATAGATAAATGGGATCTCAGTTGAACTGCTTGTGTTTTATTCTAAATAAATTGTTTCTTTTGAGGAAGAAAAAAGGAGGCAGATTCAAAGCTGCATTCAAAACAGTCTGAGTCCCCCACAGTTATGGCATTGGCTAATAGGTCATGGGGTACCTAGAAATGAAATACAAGTGTAATCTACTAAATTTCTTCTGGATCTGTATAAGCAGAAGAGTTCTAGGTCAAGTGAACAAAACCCTAACTAAAATTACAAATGCATAGATTCACAGCCTCTTAATCAATTCCCAGACTTGAGACAGTTTACAGACCCAGAGCCCCTTGAATGAGAAGCCCAGGTCCGTTTGAAGAAGGATCCTGTTAAACTGCCAAAAATTTTTACTGTTAATCTTCCTCCCACCTTTCCCTAAGAAGACCTACGACCTTTTACCGGAATAACTATGCACTGGGGAAAAGGAAATGAGCACACATTTTGGGGCTTATTAGACACTGGCTCAGCAGTGACATTAATTCCAGGAGACCCAAAACATCACTGTGGTCCACCAGTCAGAGTAGGGGTTTATGGAGGTCAGGTGATTGATGGAGTTTTGGCTCAGGTCATTCTCACAGTGAGTCCAGTGGGACCCATTCTGTGATTATTTCCCCAGTTCCAGGATGCATAATTGGAATAGGATACCCAGTAACTGGCAGAATCCCCACATTGGATCCCTGACTTGTGGAGTGAGAGCGATTATGGTAGGAAAGGACAAGTGGAAGCCACTAGAATTGCCTCTGCCTAGCAAAATAGCAAATCAAAAGCAATACCAGATTCCTGGAGGGTTTGCAGAGATTAGTGCCACCATCAAGGATTTGAACGATTCAGGGATGGTGATTCCCACCACATCCCCATTCAACTCTCCTCTTTGGCCTGTGCAGAAAACAGATGGATCTTGGAGGATGACAGCAGATTATCATAAACTTAACCAGGTGGCCACTCCACTTACAGCTGCTGTCCCAGATGTGGTATCATTGCATGAGAAACTCAACACATCTCCTGGTATCTGGTATGCAGCTGTTGATCTGGCCAATGTTTTTTTCTTAATTTCCATGAGTAAAGACCACCAGAAACAGATTGCTTACAGCTGGCAAGGTCAGCAGTCTACATTTACTGTCCTGCCTCAGGGGTAGATCAACTCTCCAGGCGTATGTCATAATATTGTCTACAGGGAACTTGATCATCTCTCCCTCCCACAAGGCATCACTGGTGCATTATATTGATGTTATCACATTGATAGGACCTAGTGAGCAAGAAGTAGCAAATACTCTAGACTTATTGGTAAGGCATTTGTGTGGGAGAGGATGGGAGATAAATCCAACAAAATTACAGGGGCCTTCCACCTCAGTGAACTTTCTAGGTGTCCAGTGGTGTGGGGCCTGTCAAGATATCCCTTTTAAAGTGAAGGATAAGCTGTTGCATCTGGCCTCTCTTGTGACCAAAAAAGAGGCACAATGCTTAGCTGGTCTCTTCAGATTTTGGAGACAACACATGCTTTATTTGGGTGTGCTACTCTGGCCCATTTACCAAGTGACCAGAAAAGCTGCTAATTTTGATTGGGACCAATCAAACAAGAGGAGGCTCTGCAACAGGTTCAGGCTGCACTACCACTTGGACCATTTGATCCAGCAGATTCAACTGTGCTGGAAGCATAAGTGGCAAATAGAGATGCTGTCTGGAGACTTTGGCAGGCCCCTATAGGTGAATCACAATGCAGGCCCTTAGGATTTTGGAGGAAAGCCCTGCCATCCTCTGCAGATAACTACTTTCCTTTTGAGAAACAGCTTTTGGCCTGCTACTAGGCCTTAGTAGAGACTGAACGCTTAACCATTGGCCATCAAGTTACCATGAGACCTGAGTTCCCTATCATTAGCTGGGTATTGTCTGACCCACCAAACCATAAAGTTGGGCAGGTACAGCAGCACTCCATAATAAAGTGGAAGTGGTATATATGAGATAGAGCTCGAACGGGCCCTGAAAGCACAAGTATGTTACATGAGAAAGCAGCCCAAATGCCCATGGTCACCATCTCTGCCATGTTGCCTTTTCTTTCCCAGCCCACAGTTTTGGCCTCTTGGGGAGTCTCTTACAATCAGTTGACTGAAGAAGAGAAAACCCGGACCTGGTTTACAGATGGTTCTGCACGCTATTCAGGTACCACTCAAAGTGGACAGCTGTAAAATTGCAGTTTTTTCTGAATATCCCTGAAGGATAGTGGTGAGGGCAAATCCTCCCATTGGGAAGAACACTGAGCAGTGTACCTGGCTGTCCATTTTGCTTGGAAAAAGAAATGGTCAGAGGTGCGTTTGTACATTGATTCACGGGCTGTTGCCAATGGTTTGGCTTGATGGTCAGGGACTTGGAAGGAACATGATTGGAAAATTGGTGACAAAGTGGTCTGGGGAAAAGGTATGTGGATAGAAGTTTCTGAGTGGGTGAAAAACATGAAAATATTTGGTCCCACGTGAATGCTCACCAGAGGGTGACTTCAGCAGAGGAAGATTTTAATAATCAAGTGGATAAGATGACCTGCTCTGTGGCTAATGCTCAGCCTCTTTCCCCAGCTGCTCCTGTCATTGCCCAATGGTCTCATGAACAAAGTGGCCATGGAGGTAGGGAAGGAGGTTATGCATGGGCTCAGCAACATGGACTTCCCCTTACCAAGGCTAACTTGGCTACACCCACTGCTGAGTGCCCAATCTGCCAGCGGCCGAGACCCACACTAAGTCCCCGATATGGCACTATTCCCCAATGTGATCAACCTGCTACATGGTGGTGGGTGGACTACATTGGACCATTTCCACCATGGAAGGGCCAGCGATTTGTTTTAACTGGAATAGACATATACTCTGGATAAGGGTTTGCATTTCCTGCACGCAGTGTTTCTTCCCAAACCACCATCCGTAGAAATACTGAATGTCCTATTGGTATTTGTGATGGTTAGGCTAATGTGTCAATACGGCCAGGTAATTAGAGTGTGATAAATCTCTTCTCAATGGGATTTATCTTGCTTGCTTCTTTGGTCAAGCAAGCACTGGGCTAATTGTAATACAAGGACATTTATGGACTTTAGTCATCAGTGAGTTTACTGCACAGATAGCTGATTACACCTACATCAACCAGGAAGATTGCCATCAGCAATGAGTGATGCTTTATCCAATCTGTCAAATGCCTTAAAAGGGGAAGTGATTTCAGCATTCAGAGAGAATTTCCCAGCTCATCTTTGGACAGCCAACATCTCCCAGAAACTCATCAAGTACCTTTCATTGGACTTTCATCAGAGCCCCTGGTTTCAGCCTGCCTGTGGTACCTGGACTTGTGCACCCCCACAGTCATGTGAGTGACTTTTATAAAGTCTCATACTATTGATAGATATCTCCTGTTGATTCTGTTTCCCTAGAGAACCCTGACTAATTATCTATCTGTCTGTCTGTCTGTCTGTCTGTCTATCTCTCTGTCTATCTCTCTATTAAAAAGAATGAATTGGAAACAGCCTAAATATCCATCAAGTTGGAAAGTGAATAGACAAATTGCTGTACATTCATACAATGGAATGTTTCGCATTAAAAAATGGGTACACACTTCTAAACAGCTAGAGTAACCAGATTGATCTAAAAAATTTTGAGTATAAAAAATAACAAAGCGTACATATGAAGTCCTAGACAAATAAAATCAATCTATTGTGACAAACATTAGTTAAGTAGTCACTTTGTAGTGGTGGGAAGCTTGAGGGAAAAGGGACTTGAAGGACACAGCAAGGTGATCTAATGTTGATAAGGGTATCAATCACATAGGTACAGGCATTTATAAAAACTTATTGAACTCTACACTTGAGATCTGTGTACAGTTGCACTATATGTAAATAATACCTCAATGAAAATGAATGTATAATAATGCATTTTAAAATATGCAAAAATTGGAGAAGCGGGTGTGGCTCAGTGGATAGAGCCCACGTTTACCATATGGGAGGCCCGGGTTCGCGTCCCGAGGCCTCCTTGTGAGGGCACGCCGGCCTGAGTGGTGCGGTGGGCTGATGCAGCAACCTCACGGCAGGAAGCGGGTGTGGTGCAATGGATAGAGCACCCGTTTACCATATGAGAGGCCCCGGGTTCGCTTCCCAGCACCTCCTTGTGAGGGCAGGACGGCTCGTGCCGCGCCGTGGCCTGATGCGGCAAGACCTCACAGCAAGGGGGAGATAAGCAGACACAGAGAAGACATGCAGCGAATGGACACAGCAGCACAAGCAGCAAGGGGGGGGATAAATAAAATAAAATAAATAAATCTTTAAAAAAAATATGCAAAAATTGGAAAGTAATCAATTTAATCATGATATCATAAAATTGATATTTTTGGCAACATGAAAATGAATTCAAGGAAGAGTGTGGCATCAGATTAAGCAGCAACAGCAAAAAAATAAGGTCTAGATAAGTTTGAATGAATTTCTAGTTCTCACAAAATTTAATCATAGTTTTAGGACACATGTTAATTTTGTCATGAAACTTTTAATACACTAAACAGTTTAACTTAGCAAATACAAAACAAAAATTGCATGTAATATAATGAATTTTTTTAAAAAAGAAAGCATTAAATAAGCAAGCCTATTAATATTTTTTTAAAAACCACTTAATAGTATTTTACAAGATCTGTAAAACAGTTGCACAACTGGACCTTATATTAGATCCAAATTTAAAAAAAAACATAAAGTGGAGAATACTTTCCAAATTTTGCAAAAGTCCAAAAGCCTTGAAGGAATATTAAAACCATCTGCATGGGGAAAGTTAATAAACCAAGTCAAGTGACAAAGCAGTACAATGGGAGGAAAGATGTACTGTCTGTACCACAAAAACTATTTTGTCAATAGTATATGATGAATTCCTGAAGATCAGTAAGAAATATAACAAGTAATAACATAGAAACAAATAGTGCAACATATAAAGAAACGAAATGTGAAGGAAAAGAAATGTAAATGCATTATCAAGAGATATATTAAAATTGATTAATTTAAACCACAAAACATTGGGATTTTCTTGAAAAGTCTCTTTACTATTTTTGACCCCTCAATCTACCATATCAGTTTTAGAGCTAACTTGTTGCATTCCACAAATTATACACTTGTGTTCGGATTCAATTCAATGTATGAATAATTTAGGAGAATGTGAAAATAATTGATAACCATGCAATATTGAGTCTCTATAATTATTCTGTTTGTTTCTTTGTTTTTTGTGGATGTACCAGGGATTGAACCCAGGACCTCATACATGGGAAGCAGGCACTCAAACACTGAGCTACATCCACTCACCTCTGACTTTCTCTTTTGGCAATGAATGAACTTTTTATTTTTATTCATGCATGCTTTGGTGACTTTTAAAATATTATTCATGTTGATTTTTTAACTTGCTACTTCATAGATTTTTTGCAATTATTTAAATTCTTTGGTTAGTTGACTGTTGGTTTTATTGCTAGATAATCATATAATCATATATTATACGCAAATAATGATGACCATGTCTTTTCATTCCTAGTCTATTAACTCATTTATTTATCTTATCTTAGTGTATTATCAATACAGTACTAACACTCCATAGTAATGGTGGCAAAGGGCATTCTTGCCTTGATTTTGACATTAACAAGGGTGCATCAAATCATTTTTAGTTTAACAGTATGAGTCACGCATCTATTTTTGAAATCCCAAAATGTCTTAAAGCAAATATGAACATCATATCTTAATATCCTAACATTTAGATTTTTTATACCTTGTAATCTATTTTGAGGGTTGAGAAAAAAATGGCTATTTGACTCATCAGAAGAAATATTTGGTATGTGTTATTCAGCCAAAGGGGCGCTGATGCAAAATACCAGAAATCTGTTGGCTTTTATAAAGGGTATTTATTTGGGGTAGAAACTTACAGTTACCAGGCCATAAAGCATAAGTCACTTCCCTCACCAAAGTCTGTTGCCACGTGTTGGAGCAAGATGGCTGCTGACATCTGCAAGGGTTCAGGCTTCCTGGGTTCCTCTCTCCCTGGGACTCTTTTCTCTTTGGACTCAGCTGCTCTACTTTCTCCACAAGGCCCGCTGTAGATTATCAGGCCAATGGCTTGTCTCTCTTCCCAAGGCCTCTGACTGTGTTTAAGGGAGACTTCTTTCCTTCCTCATGCATCTGCTTCTCTGTGTGTTTACTTCCCGGGCACCACAATCAAACCTCCAACCTCCCTTCTCTGCAGTGCAGTTTCTCTCTGAGTCCTACTGAAGTGGCCCAATCAAAGCCCTAATCATAATTTAATCAAGTAAAAGTGAAACCTCTGAATCCTATATAATCTAATATGCCCAGAGGAACAAATCAGTTTTCAAACATAATCCAATATCAATTTTTTGGAATTCATAAACAATATCAAACTGCTACATGGTACATCTTAAATTTTCTTTGTACCAAAAAACAATATAATCATGGATGCTTTATGTGTAAACAAATATTTACTGTGGTGCTAGAAAAATATGGAATCATGTTATAATATCCAACATTCAGTGCATATTTATTGAAGTGTTCTGGTGTATAAAGGGTAATGCTTTTAGGTAACAGGCATGACTCAAGTAAAAGAGAGAAGAAATATGTATTTAAAACATAAAAGAGTGAATAAAGAGGTTTGAACATTTAAAAAGTACATTTTAACATAAACACCATTTTTTAAGTGTATGTGTGCAATTCTATGCTGAAGAGAAATCCTATATCTTGAAAATAAAAAGACAAACAACTCATTTAAAAAATGGGCAAGTGACTTGAACAGACTCTTCTCCAAAGAAGAAATACAAATGGCTAAAAAGCACATGAAAAGATGCTCAACATCACTAGCTATTAGGGAAATGCAAATCAAAACTACAATGAGATACCATCTTATACCCATTAGACTGAGGCTATTAAAAAAACAGAGGACTACAAGTGTTGGAGAGGATGTGGAAGACTGGGAATCCTCATCCACTGCTGGTGGGAATGTAGAATGGTGCAGCCATTGTTGGGGATAGTTTGGCGGTTCCTCAAAACTAACTATAGAACTGCCATATGATCCAGCAATTTCACTGCTGGGTATATGCCCAGAATAATTGAAAGCAAGGCCACAAACAGATATATGCACACCCATGATCATAGCAGCATTATTCACTACCACCAAATTTGGAATCAGCCCAAATGCCCATCAGTAGATGAATGGATAAACAAAATGTGGTATATACAATGGAATATTACCCAGCTGTAAGAAGGAATACAGTACTAACACATGGGATAACATGGATGACTCTTGGGGACCTTATGTTGAGTGAAGCAAGCCAGACATTGAAGGACAAATATTACATGTCCTCTCTGATATGAATTAACCAAATCAAGGAGATTCAGAGAGCTATTGCCTAGAAGATAGCTTTACAGGAAATAGAAAGGGAGAAGAAGGTTTTTAGCCAACATCCATAGGGATGAAATCTGATAAGGTGGAACTGAGTAATTGTGCAGTGAAGGGATATGACAGGAGTGTAGTGATACTACTGGGTTGGGTGGTGCAAGTTTGACAGGGGCGTAGGATGGGGAGGGTGAGTTGGATGGTCCATGGAAGTGAGGGGAAGGAGTGGGAAGGAGCTGGACTCCCATTGTACGAAGGCCCGATATGTTCTCAAATAGGGAGTTGGGTGTTTCTCGAGAGCATGAGCAGTTTCTAATAGGGAAGGACAGACCAGTTTGTCAAGCCCTCCATGTTGTTGCAAGTAACTATGAATCTTGTCCTTCAAGAAGTGAAGCCTGGTGGTCGCTGTGGGCCCTGAGGGGAGAGGGAGGGAGGAATAGAATAGATGGTAGAGAGGGTGTTTAAGGGGTAATGGAAGTGTTTTGCCTGATTTTGCAATGTCGGATACAGGCCATGTTAAATTTCAGCAAAAACTTATAAAAGTGCATGGACTTTAAAATGTAAACATTAATGTAAACCATTGACCATGGTTAGGAACTATGTTTTAATTTTTGTACATCAGTTGTAAGAAATGTAATATCCACACATAAAAAGGTTATTAATATGGGAAGTGGGGAAAAGGGGAGGATGTTGGGTATATTGGAGTCCCCCATATCTTGTATGTGACTTTACTATGATCTAAAACTTTTTTGAAGACAAAACAAAAAAGTAAGACATTTTGGAAGAAATGGAAGAAAATGTCAATGTACATGCAGGACAACAAATACTAAAGTGATGAAAGACAAAACATCAAAAAATGTTTTAAATATTTTTCATTATTTTTTAATATCCCAATTTTTAAATTTTAATTTAGTTTCAGTTTTTCTAAATTATTATGTATTTTATTTCTTATATTTAAACATATCATTATGATTTCATTTTTTTATTAATTGTATTTAGCGATATTCTTTGCTTCATTTTTGAAGATACTTTGGACCACAGAAGGGTTATAACTGTGTCAGGGGAGGATTATTGGTGTGGGATGCCAGTGATAGGGGATACATGGGAGGAAGTTCACCTGGGCATACATATAAGGTATATAAATGTGTTCAAATATTCATGTGGCATTATCACAGTAGGTAGAGATTCACACAATAACTGAAAGAGTATTGAATTCCCATCCTGGAGAGCTCTGGCATTCTCTAATGGAACAGCAACAATCCCCCAAGTACAGGGGCAATGACTAGTGAAGAAAGAGAGTCCACTGATGGGCCCTTGATATTGACAACTATGCTTATGAGCCTTTGCTCTTGAAATTGCAACTTAGCCTAGTGTTGTAGGGTGCCTAAGAGTTATCTCCTGATAGCCTCCATATTGCTCAAATGTGGCCTCTCTCTAAGCCAAACTCAGCAAATAAATGCATTATCATACCCCCAGTGTGGGACATGACTCCCAAGGATAAGCCTCCTTGGCATGGAGGGATTACTACCAAATGCCAACTAGCAATACAACTGGAAAAAGACTTTAAATAAAAGGGGGGAAGGGTAAAGACAAATGAGTTTATATGGCTAAGAGACTTCAAAGTGTGTCGGGAGGTTATCCCAGAGGTAACAGTTATGCATGCCTCAGCAAGATCGCATAAGCTGTCAAAGTAAATACTACCCCAAATAGTGGGTCTCCTGAGGGTTCTGGAGACATGCAGAGCCCATGTTCATGGCCAATAGCTCCGGAGTTTGGTGCCTTGCCAATGCGCCCTACTTTGGAGTTTGTACTCCTGAGTGTGACAGTGTTGGACTCAGTTGTGACTTCTCTACACATGCCTCTTCTGTCCCTTCTATTTGAACCTATAGTTGGTGCTGGAGTATACCCAAGAGACTTGAATATTTGGGCTGGCCATATGCCAGATAGGCCCTGAATCTCAGCGGAGTTACAACACCTACTCTCCAGTTCATTGGACTCACTCAGGACAACTAACAAGGAGGTGAGGATGGACAACCAACATACCAAGGAACCGAGAGAGCCTACAACTGCAAGCAAGAAAGTCCCATCCATCAGCCATATGGGATTGAAGTTCCCTCTCAATTAGAGGTGGAGTGGGCATCACCATCCCAATATCCTCAGGATTGGGGAATGAAATATGGACTAGAGTGGACTTACTGGTGTTCTACTGTAGACTTATTGTGCAATGGAAGAAATTATATCTTTGATATGGAGACAGTGGCCACTGGAGGTGTTGAGGGCAGAGAAAGGGAAAAAGAGGTGTAATATGAGGGCACTTTCGGGACTTGGAGTATCCTGAATGACATTACAATGACAGATACAGCCATTGTATATCCTACCATAACTTACAGAATTGAGTGGGAGTGAGTGTGGACTGCAATGTAAACTCTAATCTATCCTTAGTGGCAATGCTCTAAAATGTGTTCATCAATTGCAATGAATGTACCACACTAATGAAAGAAGCTGTTTATGTGGGGAAAAGTGGGAGGTGTGGGGAGTGGGTTAATGGGAATCCCTTATATTTTTTATGTAACATTTTATGTAATCTAGGTATCTTTTAGAAAAAATAAAAAATATATTTAAAAAAATAAAATATTTTCTCTACAAACTGTTCAACCATTACTAAAGGGTAAAGAAAGACTGATCACCTTCTTTCAGAGGCCTAAGTGACAACATTCATTTTCAACTAAATTTTAATACAAGTCCTCAGCTACAATAGGGTTTCAAGACAATTTAAGAAAATGAAGACAATCAGATAAAGAGCAGTATTATTTTATTTCTAATGAGTATACTTCTCCAAGTTTTGTTTTGTTGGTTTAAAATAAGACTGAACACTTTAAAAGAATGTTGATTAGAAAGAACTTCTACAGTCTTACCTAACAATAATACAATCCAAAATATTATTTTGAGGAGATAATGCATACAAAAAGCATTTACTTATTCTGCTATTATCCTACTGGACACATTGTTAAGTAGAGTTTTCTCTTCTTTCTTAACCAAAAGACCTCTCATTGTGGGAAAAGTAAAAATTAGGAAACTGCATTTGTGAGATTCTGGCCTCTTCTGTAAGTATTGTTACAGTGTGCCATTATTTTGCTTTTATCCCTTGAATTTTAGTAAAGTTTAGTGCTTTGTCAGACTCCTGATTTTAGTGAGTCTGTTGTGACAATTGATCTTTTGGGTTAATGCAGGCATTATGGTAGAGTAGACAAATGACCTTACCAAAGAGTAAATTAAAATTTTGCATTACAACAAGCATATTGTTTACCATCACTAGTCTTACAAAAAAGAAAAGAAAATTCTAACGTATTGAAAAATAAAACAAAACAAAACAAAAACTCTATGGTCAACTCAATAAATACAGGAAAATAAAATCCAAAACTTATTCATTAGTAAGACTCAAACTCAGAATGGAATTTCCTGTAATTAACTACTTGGAAAACCCCTGAAAATATACAAATTGTTTAAATTTTTAAAAGTTTAGCAAAGTGGCCCTGGATCACTTAGCAGTGATTACTGTGTAAATTTCAAGTGCTATCATTTATAAGAGAAGCCAAGAGTTAGGAAAACAATTAGCTATGTATAGACATAAGTATTTATTTCAAAATAACATGAAAATTATTTAAAATAATTTAAAGGTTTAATAAACTTACATTCATTATAAACACCTTTTAAAAAGTTTAAAACAAGTCAAAAACTGGAGAGAACTAATAAACAATAAAAATAGTGGGTATAAAAGTTTAGTATTCAGAATACATAGGGGACTACATCACCAAATCAAAAAGAAGCAGATAACGTATTTATAATGCTCAGAAGCTATAGAAAATTATATTATGAAGACAAGAAGATGAGAACCACAACATTCAGTAAATCTGTTGTCTCTGAAGAGGAAGAAAATTGATGGGACTGGAGAGAAGAACACAGGTGCTTTCAGTCATATTGGTAATTCAAGGTGGAGTCACGAGAATTAATCATATTTGTTTTGTTCATAAATACAATGTAGGCTATATATGTATCAAATAATTCATGATAAAGTTTAAAATATTTTTTTTCTGATTTGTCCATTATGTATGGTATTTTACTTTCTGTGGAAAACGATTAGAAACCCAGGCTGATTAAAGATTAGCTCTACCAATACTTGAAAAAAGTCATCCATTCTTTCTGTGAATAATGGTAGAAAAAAAAGGCTAATTAAAGTTTATTTCATTCAACCCAAAAGTTGCCAATTGTAGCTGATTATTTATGAATTGAAGAATTAAATTAAATGTATTGAAGAATACCAGAAAAGATAGAATATGATATTGAATAATTGTCCTATTCCACTCTGAAGTTTAAAAGAAACTAGGATGCAAAGACAGATTTGGGAGGAGTTAGAAAACATATGAAAATGGAAGCCATGGGTGTCAATAAGACAGCCCAGGGAATGTTTATAGTATTAGCTTATATGAGGATCTAGGGTAAAATTTTAAGTAAGGATCACAGATGAAAGTTTGAGAAAGGAAAAAAAAAAAAGCTAAAAAATAGGACTCTGTAAGAGTGACCAAGATGTAAGAGCAAAAACAGGTGTTTGTGTATTTTTACCTAAAGCAGAGTAAAAATATTCAGAGTCCAGAATAGTAAACTGCAACATGCTGCAATGTGACTGTTAAATTAAGGGATACTGGAGGTTTAGCAGGCTTTCAGGTGGTGAGAGGGGTGGGTAATTCAGAGAGGGGAGGTATTCATACTTTTTAACTCTGGAGCAACTTGAATATTTTCACATATTTGTGGAAATAACCCGGAGAGAGCAAGTAGTTAAAAATTGAGAGTATAAGCCCTAAGAAAGCAGAAGCTCGTAAGAATCAAGCAATAGGTGAAGAAATCAGACTTTGGTTGCAGGACCAACATTTAGTCATTTAGTTCAAAAGAAAAGGTTTTAAAGACATAATTCATATATTTTATTCTATTTTTCAATCTATTAGAGCAAGTTGATTAAATGGTTTTTTATTTTCTTTGCATATTAAATAGAAAGGTAATCTTCAGAGAGTGAGAAGATTACTCTCACTTGACATTTAATGGGATAGGAAAAAGAGTGATGTTACTGTGAAGAGTAGAAAATGGACTTCAAAAGGGGTCTTTAAAGGATTTCCAGGTGTTAATTCTGATCTGATATCAAGGGGCCGCAAAATGGAATAAGAAAAGGCAGAGCACATGGCCATAGCCTTCACCTGTGCGAATAGCGAGGACTAAGAGCAAAGATCACTTCCTTATTCAATTGACATATGGTTCTGCATTCAGTTTTACTGTTTTTTTTTTTTTTTTTCATTATCAACCATCACATAAACACAATCTCTAATGGTGTTTCTGATGGTATCAGAAAGTGGTGAAAAATAAACCCCATTTCTTTAAGCCAGGACATTCGATTATTGTTGCAAATTTACCTTTTCACTTTTAACAACTAAATTCTCCCCTTACCATTTTGTACTATTCCAAATCCTTGCATTATAGTTTTTATGTTTCATTGTTTCCTTACTATTCATTTAAAATTATGTGTCCATAATGACATTAGCAGAAGTCTAATGTATACAATGACATATGTGAATAAATTGTGTATATCAAAACCAAGCTTTATTGTCTTATATTTTTAGACATTTTAGCATTTTAGTATGCTTACAATTTCCAGCTTTTCAACAGTCTTTGTTATAGAGGATATTTGCATATTCCATGTTTTTCTTGAATATTTTACTATTAGCAAGCTTTGTAATCTTAGCATCTGTTTAATTAAAAAAAAAAACCTCATACATTTTACAATTGTTTGTACCTGTTCATCAAAACTACAGTATGTAAAAATGAATTAGCATAATTAAAAACAAATTGGCTTTTCTCAAATTACTGGAATGTGAGATTTCATCAGGTGATAAAAAGAACAACTGGAATGTAAGATTTCATCAGGTGATAAAAAGAACATTTTGCTATATAAACACTTCCAGAAAACAAGGTATCCACTTTCTTGGACTTTAAGTGAAGACATTGGAATGAAGCATAAAAAACTTACAAAGATTCTAACTAATTTAAAATTTTTAGTATACAAATGTGAACTTAAAATGTCCAGTAGATACAATTACATAAAAATTCACAGTAAATAGAATCAGTGAGTTATATTTTAAATTGAAAGACAAAAAAATCATTGCTGCAAACTAGTCATTGGAAATGCATAAGAGAAGAAATATATATACTACAACAGAAGATATATCCCAGTAAGTATGATCTTCAGAATTAAACTATTCAGATATACATTGTGGCCTAGACATTAAAATAAGTGTTTTCAAATGTTTCCCAAGAAAATTTCTTAGAAAATATATTTATTTGACTATTTGGGAAACTACAGAAGTCAAATGAAATACCAGTGAATCTGAAGTCAAATTAAATATCTAAAGCAAGAATAATATTTAAAATATAATCATAAAAATACAATATAACTGCAAACTTTTATTATAAGGACATGAATATTGGGATGCGTAAAGAATTGGGGTAATCAGTTTATTATAGGTAATATAATTATGCCATACCTCAAGCTGTTTATTTCCATGTTTCACTCTAATACTTTAAAATTATGTAAGTGGCACTCACAGATGTTAAAATAGCCACACAATATTCTTAAAAGCAAAGGTTAAGAAAGCAGTAAAGTTTTTTAATATAGTGTTTTCATAAATTAGTGATTTTTATGTTTACATTTTGTTGGTGAAATTGGAATATTTCTGTTTCTTATTTATTATCAATTATTGTCATTAATAACAATAATATATCTTCACCCCAATATGTATCTGGAAGTCATTTGCTAATTCTCCTTAAAAAAATGCTTCTATAGAGTTTTCTCAAATATATACTATGTTTTATCATCACTAATTTTGTTCATCTTTATACTATACCAGAGAGAAATAAGGCAAGAAAAAACATGGGCCTCAGGGAGACCTCAGATTTGTAATTGAACTTCAGCTTTCTTATCCTAGTTGTGATATTAAGTGGGTCATTTACCTCTTTGAAGGCAACCTGAAGCAATTCTCAATCTTTTCTTTTATAATTTTCCAGGGTTGAACACCTAAATTTAAGTTCTTCAAATACATCTTTCTTGAATATATGTTCTCTGCAGGATTTGAGTTGCATTTGTTACCTGGGAAATATTATGTTTTTTTTTTTTCACTTTGTTTTCCGATCTGTACTTGTGATAGAAAAAGGTTATATAACTCTCTCTTGATTCTGCTGAGAAACAGGATTTTCAAATGCCAAAAATGACCTGAGAATAATTTTCATCCCCAACTTTATCAGCAGCTTCCATTTTTACTGATTATGCATTACCAAGTATGTGCTGACTACTTAAGAATTTATATAAATGAACTGAACCTTTTTTTTTCTTTGTAAACTTAAGAAATCCTATATACATTTCTATTGTCAAGCTCATACCATAGTTACATGGTCTCCACTGAACCTACAGTAACATCTTTACATTTCTAAAAGAAAGCAAGGGAAAACAGGTATTTCAAAAGGGTTGTGAAAAACAAAGTCATCTTTTTTTTTCATTTTTTAAAAATTTATTGAAGTATATCACACATACATAAACATTCATAAGCAATAACTGTACAGTAGTAGTTGTGAACTTACAAAACAAACATACATAACATCATACAGAGACATCATAACTCACTCTACCAACAATACCCTGCATTGTTGTGAAACATTTTTAACTAATGATTAAAAAGCATCCTCAAAATATTACTACCAACCAATTTTAAAAAGAGCTTTCCTGGAAGAGCAAACCAATGATTCTGCTTAAACCTCATTAGTCTTACCAACCTCGAAGTAAATCTGGGAAATTGAGCAAATACCTGTCCAGAAGATAATCAGAATTCTGACTCTAAAGAAGTTAGAGAAATGGATAGTGGATAGGCACTTTGTACTTAAAATGCCAGTTAACCAGTCTGTGATCAGTAAAATCCCAGCATCTGAAAAATTATAACTATTCACACCCACACTGGAGAAGTCACTGCTTACCCTCCTTCCTCCTTTTGTGAGGAGATGTTTCAGTATGTTTTTATTTTGCAGCCTGGGGAGCGGGAACCTTAGGTCTAATGCAACAGCCTGTCGGTACCTTGAACCCAAAACTGGGTCCAAGGAGCCCCAGCTGCTTACCAGGGCAGGGACTATGCAAAAATGTTGCTTGATGCATGCTTTTTGCTCAGTGGCAGGGCCCCTTCCTTTGGGATGTATAATACCCCACACTCAGGCAGCACAGGCATCCCTCTTCACCATCATGAAGTGGGCCATGCAGACTTGCCATCCACCTAGCCGGACCTGAGCAGCGGGCCTCCCCAGGGGACTGGCCAGAATGGAATCTCTTCCTCTACTATTTGGGACACTTTGTGCTGTGTAAGTAATAAAGTAGTCCTTTGCTGAAAGTCTTTGTTGTGTCTCAGCCTGTGTTTCCAGGATGCACAGTATAGTAAATGGCTCTACACCTGATACCATGTAACATGATGCAGCTGGAACAACTATGGATGTAGAAATTACGCATAGCACAACTCTAAGGGGCACTAGCGTGTATATAACAGACATAAGTTGGGCAGTACACAAATTATACAACCATACGTGGTATTTCAAAATTGATCTGATAAATTCAACTGAAAATTAAAGTCAAAATCACTTTCACTCTCTCACTGAAGAAGTTTGTCATAGATCAAACAAAGATGATACGTGGGTGTTTGTGCACAGCAGTGATTACAATCAGTGCATTAGAAAAAGAAGAGGGAAATTTGGCAGTTCAACTAGTTTTATAGAAAATATATCTGAAATGCAGCTAATCTCTGAGGATTAGCAAATAATTTAGAAAAAAAAGAACTCATCTTCATAATTTCTGACATTTTTATATATAAGAAGCTTACTTCTTATAGATAAGAAAAAGCACTGCTCATGCATATTCACAGTCACACAAATTTTGCATCATTTATATACTGGTTTTAACTCACATCTATCACAATATTTAGTTCTTGAGCAGGACAACTTTTGTTATTAGCCTTTTAGTTAAGATTGATGACTTTCAATTGCTGAGATTTTGTAGAGAAAAACATAATACAGATGTCTTATGTCATGCAAAGGCTCTCTCTGGCTTTGCATTCTGCATTACTACTTCTGATCTGCTAACCACGGTGAGCACACATTGAGCAGTGAAACTAGAAACTGAATTTGCTCTTAATTACCTGTCTTTTTTATTTATTCTTCTAAGAGCGATATAGTCTGGTGGTTCTCCTATAGGTCTTTTCTATAATCACTAAGCATTTCAAGGAGCAGTTGGTTTATATTAAAAGTTCAATAGGGCATAACTATTTCTCTTCATCGTCTGAGTTAAAATAATTCACTCTTGTTCAGGTGTTATATGAAACAATCTCATTGAAGAAGCACAGAAAATTGATGAGTTTGAAGGCAATTGAACAATATTTGCAAATAGTAAATGCAATGAACTATACATACATTGTTTATTTTCTGTTCCAAAGATTTTATAATTGTACTATATACTGTTCTGTGAAGAAATAAAACCACATTATAGTGACCCTCAGGTTAATAAACATTCAAACCGCAAAAAATATTGGAGAGGTTGAAGACTGCTTGGATCTAGAATTCACAGGTAGAACTCATGGAGAACAAGGAATTTCCAAAGAAATGTAATGAAAATTACAAATCTAAAGTCTAAAGATTATATTTTTTAACTTAAGAAAATAGAGGAGGAAAAACATTCTCCAGGAATCACCTTTGAAAGCATTATATAGTTTGACTATATCAAGAGAGAATCCTATCCTAAGGAAGGGGATTTTTGGCTTGCTGGGAGAAAGAAACCCAAATTCTCTGTTAATTAAACTTTACCAAAAGTTGTAATTCCTTAAGCATGTGTTTTCTTTTAATAAAAATGAAGCTCTTTTATTTTTGAGGAAAAGATACAAAAAAATATCTCATTCTATTCAGATCTTTGAAGACAAGGTAAGTTTTAAGTTTCTAAAATTGGTTATTCAAATTGATTAATTATACTAATCCTTCCAAATTCATCTACTGGTTTTCAGAAAACACGTAATATTCCCTATTTGAACAAAATGTTGTAAAAAAGATTCTCCAAAATGGAAACTCTTCATTGTTGCTGTACTTAGTGTGCACATGTGGGGCTGGAGGTGTATGGAGGTGGGTATGTGTGTATTGCCAAAGTCTTCAAAGTTCTTTATCAACTGCTTTTCTAGAGGTGCTAGAGATAATATTTGTGGTTTAGAAAGTTTTTCGTAGTATTTACTGTTTGTTTTAATTTTGTTGATAATCAAGAAAAAATTTAGAAACCTAGTGATAAATCATAATTTAAAAATATCTTGGTTTGTTCTTTAAAATGGGTCTTATATTACTAAATTTTGAAAAAACAGGGTATAGTCTGTTGAAAATATTAGAATTTTAATATCAGGATTCTTCTAATAATCCTGTTAGGATAATTTTTTGTTTGTTTCAGTCAAAAATTATTAAAACCACTGATGGGAATGTTGTCCAATTTTGATGAAGTCTATATTTCTAAAATTATGCAATTAGTAGATAAGACAATTCCAATGTCCAAAATCAAGTTTACTAAGTCTCATACAGAATTTATCCTGAGGAAATGAGTTACTTTTTATTAACAAAAGCAATATCTAACTTAACGCCTATCCACTTTGTGCCTGTGGAATGTTGGCTTGTATGGTTGTGTCAAGCAGTTCCCTTACTATCTTTACTTCCATTTGAGTTTGGTCAAGAGAATACTGGGGCAGGAGATCCAAGGGCTACAGGAGAGTAGGTTAGGGTATTTATTATCATGGCTTGGTCTTACCAAGAAACCAGTTATTGGTTGCATCATAGCTTCTGTCAGTGGCTTTCTCCATAAAACTACTCTCACTGGAGTCTTAAATATAACTCCGTTTTCTTGCCCTTCAGGCCTATTGGTGGGAATAGTTCTAGTTAGCTCTGCCTATCCCTGAGGTATTCTTCCATTGCTTGAGGATCTTCCTAAATCGTGCCCACACTTTTGCAAATAAACCCTTTCTTTAATTTTCCTTTATTACCAGTTTTAGTGAACCATCTGTTTACTGCTGAAACCCTGGCTGACAGAATTTGATTCAGTTTTGTAGGAACAGATTTTTAATTAGTAGCAGAGAGAAACTGATCAGTCCAATTTGGTTTTGTGTTCAACATTATCTGATCAGGATAAATAGAAATATGGAGTGATCCCCAAGAGCCTTGGCCACCTAAACCTACCCATCCTTGTTTGAGGGCAGAATATTAGTATAGCTGGCATAAAGGAGGCAAACATTGATATCTCTATCACAATATTTGTAATAAATTCTTAGTAATGAAACCAGTATCAAATTTTGTTAGTCTAATAAAAAGCTTTAAAAATTTATTGTCAAATACCAGTATACCAGTTTACATTTCTATAAGCAGTGGAGATAAGCTCACATTTTCCCTTAGAGAAGCTTTGTCAAGAGAACTTTCTGTATTGATATAAAGCATCATTGTATATTTGCATTGTCCAATGTGGTAGCCACTAGCAATACTTAGCTATTGAGCACTTGAGATGTGACTCCTGTGACTGAAGCAATGGATATTTAAGTTTATTTCATTTTAATTAATTAAAATCAAGAGAGACTGAAAAAGTTTGAAAATCTCTTATGCTTTCTTTTGGTTTCCTGAAAAAAACAGAGACAGAAAGAGAGAGAGAAAGAGAGAGAGAGAGAGAGAGAAGGAGACAGAAACAGAGAAACTGAATAGTTGTCTTTATTGTGGTTTTCAGGGAAAGTTTGTAAGAATGAAGGATGAGGCTGGAGTAGCTAGCCCTGGGATTGATTGGCTGTATTTGAAATGGTGCATATCCTCTCCCCTTTACCCACCCCCCAGTTTGAGGTTATTTACTTGTAGGTAGATTAGGGTTAGAATTATCTAGGGATAAGAGATGTATATTTGGCACAGGGCCACCTGAGGGCATCTTTAGGTACTAAGCATCAATTTACAAAGGCTAGAAAGTAGGACAATAAAGATCTAAACTACTTAATTTAAACATATGGTTAGAGTCAAATTAAATCCAATAAGAAAGACAAACTTTGTATATGTATACACATACACAGAAAGCAAACAAATGCCTTTATATTAAAAACATTTTTTAAATATATAGTATTTGGTGTGTTCTTAATATGTTTTAAAAATTGCAATATCCTTGGTTAAAATCTGGAATTTATTTGCTAAATTATATTAAAGGCTAGCATAACCATGATAGTGGATGTGAATTGTAGTGCTAGAGATATAGATATTTGTTGCTATTTTATTATGTCTAGATGTGTGTCTGCTCTTGCATTAGTTACCTTTCTGTAAAATGGCATCAATAAACTAGAGGAACTCTGAAGTTTCAAATTCCAGGTTTATATTTCTCTTTTTTCTTCTTTGCCCATATAATATGTTGTCAAAAAGATGAAACTGATAAAATTTTGTTTTATTGCTGGAATATGTAAGGCTTTGTCTATGATTTTTAAGTCTTTGATTAAATGTTCTTTCAGGGTACTGAGAAAAGAAAGCCCATTCCTTACCATTAAAGAATTAGATCCTTGAAAAGTTTTAGATTCCTTTAGAAATCTTCATGGTTTATTCATCAATAAATATTGACCTTTTTGTTACCCATAATACTTTGGGGGGCACTTGTTTTAAGTATTCAAGAAAATAAGGGATGTGTAAATTTCAATTCTTTTTTTTTTTTTTTTTTTAAGATTTACTTATTTATTCCCCACCACTGTCTGCTCTCTGTGTCCATTTGCTGTGTGTTCTTCTGTGTCTGCTTATCTTCTCTTTAGGTAGCACTGGGAACTAATCCTGGGACCTTCCAGAGTGGGAGAGAGGTGCTCTATCTCTTGAGCCACCTCAGCTACCTGGTCTGCTGAGTCTCTTAATGTCTCTCCTCTGTGTCTCTTTTTGTTGTATCATCTTGCTGCACCAGCTCTCCACGTGGGCCAACACTCCTGCACGGTCCGGCACTCCACATGGGCAAGCTCTCTGCTCGGGCCAGCTTGCCTTTACCAAGACACCCCAGGAATCGAACCCTGGACCTTCTATATGGTAGACAGGAGCCCAATCACTTAAGACACATCTGCTTCCATAAATTTCAATTCTTAATCTGAATTAATTAGTACTTTTAAAATAAGCAATGACAGAAAATAAATGAGAACACCAAAAGACAGAAATATGGCAAATGAGTATTTCTATATTTTCTTTATAGTATGTATAAAAGAATGCTCAGTCATTAGTTATTTTCTCAACAGTTTTTTTTTTTTTTTTCACTTTTCATTTTAATGGCCAAGTATTTCTGTACTATACCGTCTGTTCTATCAAGGATGCAGTCAAGAAAAATTTTGCCCTCAGTCGAGTGACTGAGTT